>JAWMAG010000006.1:34290000-34510000 GCA_037013455.1 Ceratitis rosa | reverse complement strand
AGCATAGTCGTCTTTTTGCTTGTTTTACTTGTTGTTTGATGCTACGTTGTTTGGCTGTCTACAGATTTATGTATTGTTCTCATCCTCACATTACCTTGAAGTTCACGCTCGTTGGCTTAAATTGGCCAAAATAACAGATCACAATATTGGCCAGCAGCAATAAGCTGTAAGGACATTCAACGGTTGTTGCTGTTGTTATGAGCTGAGTTAAGTCAAATAAAAGGTCGTTACGGATTTGTTGTATGAAATAAATGTATAGTATGTATATTTAAAATGTCCAGCAAGAACTTATCGATTTCTCGTCCGTTCACTTACATATCTAAAAGCAAATTCTGCTATTATCCTTATGAATCGTTAAGTCCTCTTCAAGAAGCAATGTATTTTCTCTCATAGTATTCGGCACCCATTTGTAAGACTTAAAGTTCTACAAGAGGATGAAATCAATCTAAATCTCATATGACCTTTCTGATCGTTTTCTAGAGGCTTTGGAATAATTAATCTTAAATACAGCTGGGCAAAATTGTGTTGACTCCCAGATTCTATTAAGCTATATATTCTTAACCAATGGATTTAAGTATGACATGCAAATTTAGAAGAAAGACTTGACGTTTCAACGAAAAATTATTCCCTGATTCCTGTGACCATAAGTCGGTGATAGAGGAATCGAAATTTATCTATAGAACTCGGGGGTCTGTATTACAGAAAGATGAATAATTGTTTACAAATTTGCAAAATTTATAATAAGTACCCGAAATCAAACCCAGACAGACAGCCCATAATAGAAAAATGCCTACCTCAGATATTGACATCGTGCACGCTTCTTCGCCATATAGTAGGACGGATACGATGAGCGACTTGTAGAGTTTGCTTTTCGTTTGCCAAGAGAGGACTTTACTTTTCAAAGTTATGACTGTCGCGAATGCGATGGCTGTTTGTTTGATGACTGGAGATATTTCGTTTTGCCCTCATTCACCACCAGACCCATTTGCTGCGCTTCTTTATCAAGTCTGGAGAAAGCAGAACTCACGGCGCAGTTGTTGAGGTCAATAATGTCGATTTGGTCGACGTGCGCCAGCAGCTGTACACTTTTATAGAAGATTGTATCTTCTCTATTCAGCTCTGCAGCTCGTATTACTTTCTCCAGCAATAAGTTAAAAAAGTCACACGATAAAGAATCACCTTGTCTGAAACCTTGTTTGGTATTGAACGGCTCGGAGAGGTCTTTCCCGATTCTGACTGAGCTTTTCAAGTTGCTTAGCGTCACTTTACACAGCTGTATAAATCTTGCGGGGATACCAAATTCAGACATAGCGGCGTAAAGGCAGCCCCTTTTCGTGCTGTCGAAGGCGGCTCTAAATTCGACGAAGAGGTGGTGTGTGTCAATTCTTATTTCACGGGTCTTTTCCAAAATCTGTCGCATGGTGAATATCTGGTCAATGGTTGACTTACCAGGTCTGAAGCCGCACCTATAAGGTCCAATCAATGGGATTGAATTTTTTTTGGAATGGATTGTGGATACCTGGACATATGTTATTAATCAGGTACCGGGGTCCTAATTCCAATCGGGTTTGCCACTGGTTCAGGATTTCCCTTCGTATGTCCAATTCCTTTTCTTTTCGGATGTCACAAGGCCGATGGGAATACATCCGTCTGACCTTTTTTGGTGAGTCAGTCTATAGCTTTGCTCCATATAGAAAAATACTGAGCTTCAAGAGCTTCATATTTTCATGTACGGCTTTGGTCGGTTCTCAGAGTATTGGAGGATTTGTACTTGTCTACTTTCATAGTGATGTGCTTCCTCGATAGAGGTAGCACCTCGGTTTTTCTGTGGCGAGTCTTAGACCGCGCGAGTCAAACCACACCCGTGTTCTTAGCATTACCTAATTTAGCTTCTGACGTGCATCGTCTGTATCACCTATGGCAATTAAGGCGGCGATATCGTCCGCGTAGCCAGTTAAATAAATGTAATCAGTCATTTGCAATTTTAATATGCCTTCATAGCTGGTGTTTCAGAGGTCTGGGCCGAGAAAATATCCCTATGCTTCCCTTGACAGTAATTTTGAGTTTCCGCTGGCTATCTTTACTTTGATATGGTAAGACTCTTTCCTTTAGGACAGCTCTTGACCATTAAGCTCAATGTGTGTTGAATTTTCTATTCATAGCTTAGATCATATCCTTCCGTTAAGCACTATTGAGGGTGTTTCGGACATATAGTGCGCTTAAATATGTGGCTTCCTCTTCGGGCTTTCTTGATTCTCTTGACTATATTTTCAATTGCTCCTTAAGTTGATCTTCCTGGCCTGAATCCATGTTGCTCCCATAAGCCGCAATAGATATACATATTACCTTGACGTGGGCAACCCGAAATAAGACCATTCAGAAAACCCGCTTTTACAACATTTTTAAAACGATCCCCATGGCTTTATAGTATGTCATCATATCATACAATGGCGAACTAAAACTCCTATCACTTCCTTCCTTGCTTTCGTGGAATATACGTTATATGACATTTTTCTATATCAACTTAACAAACTTTGTTTGGATTAAGGAAAAATTAATCTCTATACGAGGTAATCGAAATAGAAGAGTGGCTAGCAGGGCACGCTTACATTGGTATGACCATGGTTTAAGTGCTGGTCTGACTAATATCTAAAATTATCAACAGGGAAAGTCAACCCATTCGAATGCATTACTAACTTAAAGCAAAAAGTTTCTCACAAAAATATATCAGCCATTCGATGATGGAGTAGATTAATCACCACGATCGATTAGCTCGTGCTAAATAGAACAGTTGTAAAGCGCCAATTATACATTTCTTATATAAATTCTCTTCCAATCATTCGTAACTTTGCTTGCCCATATATTCAAAGGACTGCGTTAGTATATGATATTTCCTGTTGGGTCTCTTGTATGATTCTATCTACACCGGTTATTAGTTTTGACGCAATCATTTGCTGCCACTTCTACAGTAACCGGTCAATTGGTTGGTGTCTGTTGGCCATACAAGTGATGTCTGCCGGCAGAGTGCACTTCGAGATTTAAGTTGAAATGACTGTATTTTCTGGTTGCGTTACGCTACTCCAAACCACACTCGAATCTATTTTAGTGGCGTTGAATATTTTTGATGCGAAATTTTTTAGTCAATAATTGCGAAGTTTATGGTCAAAATGGATTTGTTTTAAGGATTTTTGTGTAAAAGAAATTAGAAAGCAAATTAATTATAGTGCTTTGGATGATAAAGTATTTAATATATAGAAACCTCAAAGGCTGAATTTAATATATTTATATTCTATAAAATAGCTAACATAGTTTTCGGTGCCACGCTGCGTATACGCAACTTAATTGTAACAGTCTTTTCATCTAAACTTAAATCAAATACTTGATCCTTGATGTTAAATTAAAAAGAAATGCACTTTAGAAGCTTCCACTGTTCTCATAATTTATTTTTACATGCAGTTGTGTATTTAATAAAAAAAAATCAAGGACAACTGCCTATTGTCAATTTCTATTCTTTCATTAAATTGAATATAAGCAATCAGCAATAAAACAATGCCATCAAAACAATAAAATTGCCTTTTTCATTATGTAAACACAAACGAATTGAAAACACTAGATCTATATATTTTTTGAATTACATTCCCCGCCTCCTGTTGTGCGTTTAAAATAAATTTAATTGAATTTTCTCACAGTACCAAATAATTTTTTTTCCTATGTGGTGGTATGTTCAATAACATTGTTTATTTCCTATTTTTGCTATTGCAAATTTTGTAAACGTTATATAAAGAGTGAAAGGATTTGCATGTGTGCATGTATTGTGTTTAGCTCTATTGTAGGGGCAACTCAATTAAAATCATTGAAATACTAAAGTCTGTTTCACTTTCATTTGCATACGGAATTATTGATGAAATCTAAAATTGAATTTTTACTCTATGTCTTTGCCCTGTGGCTATATTTGTGAAGAAAACTGTGAGAGTATTTAACATAAAAATGATTGAGAAAATTGTAGAAAGTAAAACTTTTAAGGTTAAATGCTGGAAAAATTAATTGGATTGAATTTTATTTCAAAAAATTCATTTAAAATCAGGGTGTTTACATATGTACACATATGTATGTATAAGTAAATCTATTTGTAGATAGTTATATGAATATTTACAAGCAAAGATGTATAAATATTTTCTTATTAAGGGAATTCATCAGTCATAAAGTAAATATTTATATAGAGGCAAACAACTGATTCACATAATACTATTAAGAAACATATCATATATATATATACTTATATATATATATATATATCTTTAAAGGAAAAAATACCCGCTGTAATCGAGTTCACGCTATTATGGTTTATTACATACAATTTTTTTCTAAAGCACCTTCGATTGAATTTCATAAATGAAAATATTAGTTTGTCTGATCAGAGAAACTTTGATCCAAAAATATCACGAAAAGCTGTCTTTATCCTTATATTTCTTTAGAATTGATAATGAAAATGGTTTTGAAATTTAATTTTTATTTGAAGTCCATAAATTATTTTCTCAAAAAAATAAGTGACATAAAATTATTTGCCGTAGGTAATCATGAACATTTTCTGATCTCAAAATGGTAAAAATATTAGGTCAAGTTCGTTCGGTTTTAATCTAAGAGATGGCGTTATTGTCCATGGTACTAGTGTTACGTGTCACATCATGTCATACTATACGGCGCTGAAAACGTATTTATTCGTGCTAAAAGTTTGTCTTTGACAGTTTTTCGATTGATTGACTCAATACGTTGGGAGCGCTCGTCAAAGATGGACACCAGCAAAGAGAAAATTCGCTAATTCGATCAAGGCGAAAAAGCAGCCAAAGTGGCTGAAAAAATAATTTAGTTTATTGGCCCGATACTGTAAACGAACGTGTAGCACAAAAGTGGTGTGCTAGGTTCCGGTTCCGGTAATTTCGATGTCAAAGATGCACCACCCGTCGGGAGGCCTGTCGTCGAAAATTGCGATAAAATCATGGGAATAGTGGAAACAGACCGTCACGTGAGCACTTATTTAATAGCTGAGGAACTAAAGATAAGCCAGAAAATCGTTTGGAATCATTTGCATAACCTTGGATTCAAAAAGAAGCTCGATGTTTGGGTGTCACACGAACTAACGCAGAAAAACATGATGGACCAAATTTCCACCTGCTTATCGCAACAAAATCGACCCATTTCTGAAGCGTTTGGTGACCAGCGATGAAAAGTGGATCATTTACGACGACGTCAAGCGAAAACGGTCGTGGTCGAAACGTGGTGAGCCGGCGGAAACGGTGGCCAAGCCAAGATTGACGGCCAGGAAGGTTTTGCTGTGTGTTTGGTGGGATTGGCAGGGAATCATCGACTACGAGCTGCTCCCCCATGGCCAAACGCTCAATTCGCCCCTCTACTGCCAACAACTGGACCGCTTGAAGGCAGCACTCATCCAGAAGAGGCCATCTTTGATCAACAGAAGCCGAATTGTGTTCTATCAGTACAACGCCAGACCGCACACGTCTTTGGTGACAAGCCAGAAGCTCCAGGAGGTCCCAATGCACCCACCCTGACTTAAATCGGACAAATGTCACAAAGTTATCATATTTTAAAAATAAATAAAGGCCCGAACGAACTTTTTACTTGACCTAATATAAAGGCAAAAATAAAGGATTACTTTTACCTACACCTAATAGATATACAATATATATTTGTCTCTCATAAAAACCCTTGCCCTATGACAGAAAATTGGGATAATCGATTTTCACAGGTTTTTCATGAAGCCAATTCTTCATCAGCCAAATCATTCGCCTTAGACAGGAATAGACGGTAATTACTTGGAGCGAGGTTCGGTGGCTACATAAGAGTCTCTAAACCAAACTTTTGAAGAGTCACTATCGAAGTGTATCGTCTGTCAATGTCCTGGTGTAGCACAAATCCCTTTTTGTTGGCCAAAACAGACCAGGGTTTCTCTGAAGGAACTATAATGGACTTACGTTCGAAATGGCAAAAATTGTATCGAGAAAAATGAATAAACTTAACTCTGTTATATAAGGGCTTCATTTTAAAGCGAAAATAATGTATTAATTTACCCTAAGTCAATTTGTTATATACCAAATAAAATAAAAGTACCAATTTAACGGAAATATCAATATACGCAGCAGTGCTTTTAACAAAAATTTTTCTATGAAATGTATAAAAAATATGGTATTTATCGTATACATAAACAACTATTGATATTCATATGCAAACCGATAAATTAAAAATTTTTTTGTTTTTAAAATTGTTTTCTTTCTTTCTGCCAACACTATTATTAAATGGAAATATAACGGTGATTGATCATACAATTAGCAATTTTCATACAATCCTTTGTAATATTTTTTATGCACTCTAAAGCTAATTTAAATACATTTTTTCACAACATTTTTATCAAAACCAGTTTTTAATACATTTTCTTCTTGCTTTAACTTTATTTTCAGCTAAATTGATGAATTCATAAACATATGACAACATGTTAAATCAAATTGTCCTGATTTTGGCGTTTTTTATTTTAGGTAAGTAAGCAAATATGTAAATGTGTAAAAAGCATTCGGTAGGCGAAGGATTAAGACAGCAAGTAAATTGAATATCATGAAAAGCCATACCATATGTATTTTGAATATTTTTATAATTGCTTCCAAATTTTCTTTCGAAATATGTCTGAGTTAAAATAAATGTTAAGCAAATTGCTTAGTTGATATCAAGAGGAAGAATAAAAGCATAATTATTTAAAGTATTTATTACCTCCTTTTTATAAACAATATACACTTTTTAATTTGTGAAAATATTTTATGAAAAATTTAATAGGATTTTTGTAAGTATATGTCCAACAATTAAATTATTCGGATAAAGAACAATGATGAATGTAATTTTTATTTTTTCCAAACACAAATCATTAAGAAATCTCAGTTATCTAGAACTCGACAGTTTGAGGTATATTGAGGATTTTTTTATATTCGAAAAATGAAAGGCAACATTGAAATGTTTAATGCTTATTATTAAACTTGTTTTTAAACAATCAAAAAATGAAAGAAAAACTATGTTTAATTTTGGAAAAAATGGCGTTGAAGTTCATTCTCCTAGACCTGGATGGTATCGTCCATTTATGCTCTTCTATACTAGGTTTAACCTCTTTGACCACCAGAATGCGCTGCTGAAAAAAAGGTTTTAGTGCTTTGTAGTACACGTACATTCATATTTAGATATGGCTCCCTCGGGCTACTATCTCTTCACAAACTTCAAAAGATGGCTCATCAATAAAAAAATTCAGGCCACCCGAGGAAATCATCGACGCCGCGGAAGACCTTCCGGAAATTCACTTTTCGGACGAGATCAAGAAGTTGGAAAATCGCTAGAAAAATTAAGTGTGTCGAGATAAAAGGGGATTATATTAAATAAGATAAAAAACACTTTAAAAAAAATTTGTTTCATTCCCAAGGAGGTTACTTTCCATCCCACCAAGTACATCTGAAAATTAAGTATCGAAAAATTATTAATTGATATGAGTGCAGTTATCGGCGGAATGAGAACTAAGAATATAATGAAATATATATAAAGTTATAAATATCGGACTATTTGGATTATTCAATGAAAAAATATGAAATTTTTGTGAAAACAAGATGATTGTAACTCCGACGATAGTCATTATTGTGGTGAATAATATACTCAAGTTTTAAATGTTTCGGCTCTAAAGTTTTTACTTTCTTCAATACCATGTCGAAAAAAATAGTTTTGAGGTAAATGAATTTAAAATATTAAGCTATTACATAATATTATATTTTAAACTGGACCGGAGCCTGTTAAAATGGCTGTAGAAATGTAAATATTTAAATATCCTTACAAAGATTTTAAGTATATTTTTAAAAGCCCATACCGAGATAAATCAATTTTACCGAAACTAAAAATAACTGCCACCGATTTACTTTGAAGTACAATTTTAATTTTAAATTATTAATATTATATTTTTCACAAAGAGCGCTAACAAATTTCTAAAGAAATTTTATATGGTGTGAAAATTTAGTAAGTGACTGACTAGATTAAAAAACCAAGTAAATTTGAGATTTTTAAATTTTTACATTCTTAATTTATTTACCATGAAACATACCCACCATCTCTACAACGTTTCTTACGGTATATTGAAATTAACTTTCTGTTCAATAGCAGGTGATTTGAAGCTTAAGTAACTGCTTGCACCACCCTTCGGGTTCAGATCAATGGTAAAAAAAGTTGAAACAAAAAAACTTTTCAAACTCTTACTTTGAGCTTTAATGGGAGCTTTTTTTGTATTGAATGTTATTGTATTTTAACTTTTTGCGAGTTTATATAAGCTTTTGCAGCTTTCTAAGTATTGGTTCAATTGCTTACTATTGGAGCTTGCTTAACAAAGGTTAATAACTATAATGACACCTTAAAGCTCTGCAAAAGGCTTCAGGATTAAAAAGTTGATAACAAAGAAAGTTTAAAAAATTTACAAGCTGTCAGTTCGTTTAAAAAGCTATGCGAGTTGGCATAATTCTCTGATTTAGCTTTTTCGGAGTATTATAGAACACAAAGCTTCCTCAGTTTAAGTTGCGAAATTATAGCTTGTTCATTATTTTAAAATAAATACTTTTAAATAATCACTAAAGAAAATATGAGTAAAATAAAAACATGGTATTAGACGCTTTCGATTATTGAGGTGGTTTATTCAGCTAAATGATTATGACAGCTAAAAGCTACAGAATAAAGTTAACGTAACACAAAAATTTCTTCAAATAAAAAAGAAAATATAAAGTGTGAGAGAATTACAATTTTTGAAGTTGATGTAGAGTCAAAAAATAAAGCAGCTTTCTGTTAAAAAAGCTGTAGTATACCAAAAGGCTATTAAAAATTATTGTTTTCATAAAATCTTATATACTAAGTTCTGTGGTTAATCACAATTAATTTACTAAACCAATACACAAAAATAAAATTTTGGCTGGTGAGACACAAAGTTATTTGCGTTCTTTTGTGTGCTTTTCCATATAATATTTTTTATATTTGGCTGTTTGCGAATTTGATGCAAATGCATTTCTCTCTTTAAGCTATCATTGTATTTCGAAATGCGAAAAATTTCCTCTACTCAGCAGAACTCCAAAATATTTTTCTTTTATCATAACGCAAAGTTATTGTAACTTTCTTTAATTTCCTTTGGGCTAATCCACTCCATCTCGTTGCGAGTTAATAAATAGAGTGCGTAAGTTTTGTCTTACTAACTTGACTTACTCACTCACAACTCATTCCACTTACTGGCCAACACAATTACTTACATACATAGTTATACTCGATGGTAGCTTGTGGGCAAATAACACAGTCTCGAGCTCAACTCAACTCAACCGCAAATGTGCTGTTGGGCAATTAAGGTTAATTCGGGGAATCAATTCATGCCAGTCGCATTAGGTTGTTCATTTTTAATGTACCTTTAATATTTATATATTTTTTATTTGAATAAATATAAAAGTTTTGGTTAAAGCAGAATGTGTAAGTTTTCAATAAATTCAAAATTTTCATTGTAATCGAAAACTTTATATTTATAACCTTTTATTAGAAATACATAGTTTAGGCACGTATACTCTGAAAAAGTCTATTCATTAAAATAAAAAAATAATATGTATCTAGTCTTTATATGGATTTAATTAGAAGCAAGGAAGTTAATTTACTTAGGGACACTTTTATTTCGATGAAAAATTTCCTATGTTTGTAGTACACCCAGTTTAGATGGCAAGAGGCCCTTGCAGAAAGAATTACTCTTCATAAAAATTCTATAGACGAATCTGTCTAACATCCCTCTCATTGAAGAGTACGGAAAAGATCTGTGACGATTGATTCAAATATATAGCAAACACACCTTCAACGAGTGTTATTCCGACAGCACACATATGTCAAAAGAAAATCAGTTGATATCGCTCTACATGAATTAATTGGGACAATTGAAAACTTTTTATTTCAACAAGAGTACACCCTTACGTCATTTATTGATATAGAAGGTGGTTTTCACAGTGTAAACGCTACCGCATTGATCTTCTCTATTGCCTGTTATGGGATTAACCAAAAATTACTAGCCTTCTTGGGGCATATTTTAACCACTAGAAGGAATGTACAATATATGAAGTCGGAGGTATCAAAAATCATTCACGGAATCGCATGTGGCATTAAAAACACCATCGCAACTATATTAAACCGGTTACTCCAACCAGTTAGAGCAAAGAACTTAAAGGCAGTATTTTGTGTGTATATTATCATTTCTTGGGCTAAGAGGTAATAATATTACAGAGGTCTCTCTCTGCACGATAAAGGCGAATATTCATCAATTCAACCCAACCTCTTTGAGAGCAAACATTATATTATCCTTCTTGATGTAATCATTGCTCAAAACTCAGTTAAGCAGAACCAATAAAAGGCTCCAATTTTGGAAAGTCTGCAGAAGAGCTTTGCACCATAATGTGGCCTACGACCTCACATAGTCCATACTGATATACGGAGCACTAATGTGGTGGGTGAGACTTAAAAAGAATTACCGCATTAAACCTATGGAAAAGGTACAACGTACCTTGACTTTAGGTCACAAATATGCTATGAATGTAGTAGCGCTAACAAGTAGCCACCTAGTTGTTTTAGAAAACTTGGTCTAGTCCCCTAATTTTAAAGGACATTACAGCATAAGGAGCAGTCAAGATACCATATTTATACTGATGGGTTTTGATGGGAAGCAGATACAGGAACAGGGTTCTTTTGTGGCCACCCTTTTATACAAGGTAAATGACTAAAATGTGATAAAATACATAGAGGCAATTTACAGACTATTATCCCAGCAAAACACAGCGAATATCAATTGAGTCTCGGGATGTAGAAAGCAATGAAAATACGAATGAGCTTGCTAGCGCTGGAACTGCTGACGATGTTATCACGAACGAAATGTTCGGAAAAGTATGGTTAGATTTTACGGTGGAACACAATCCGACCTACCATGCTTGTTTGCCTTAAGATCAGAAATAGTTACAAAAATATTTATATATATTAGGTCAAGTTCGTTCGGTTTTTTATTGATTTTTCAAAATATGATATGATTTGTGTACATTTGTCCAATTTAAGTCAAATATGCCCCGTTTTGTTCGTAAACTTCTTACCAACGAGATGCCAACTTCATTATACCCCTCTCGTAGAAGGCTCCCTATTAGCAAAAAACTCGGAGAGCCAATTTTCACAGGCCTCTCTTGGGGCCTACTTCTCACAATTAAGCGCGTTCGCCATGAACAGGAAAAGATGGTAATCACTTGGTGCCATGTTTCGACTATAAGGTGGGTGCATTAGGACCTCCCATCCGAGCCCATGGAGCTTCTGGCGCGTCACCAAAGATGTGTGTGGTTTGGCAATAGGGGAGCAGATCGTAGTAGATGATTCCTTGCCAAACCCACCAAACACACAGCAAAATTTTCCTGGCTGTCAATACTGGCTCACCGCGTTTCGACCACGACCGATTTCGCTTGACGTTGTCGTAAATGATCCACTTTTCATTGCTGGTCACCAAACGCTTCAGAAATGGGTCGATTTTGTTGCAATTCAGCAGCGATTCGCAGAAGGAAATTCGGTCCATCATGTTTTTTTGCGTTAGTTCGTGTGGTACCCAAACATCGAGCTTCTTTTTGAATCCAAGGTTATGCAAATGGTTCCAAACGGTTTTCTGGCTTATCTTTAGTTCCTCAGCAATTAAATAAGTGCTCAAATATCACAATAACGCCATCTCTTAGATAAAAACCGAATGAACTTTTTACTTGACATAATATTTATAAATCTTGAATGAATTGAATTCGAAAAATTTGCTTTCTAAAACGCAGTTGAGAGAAAAGAAAAAGTCAAGGAGAAACCAACTCATACGAATTTCGTTGTGTCTGCGATTGACGAGGGTTTGCATTTTGGATATATCTGTGCATGTATGTTGTAATAATCACTTGTAAACACACATTTTAATATTCTTTAAGTTTTTGTTTAATATTTTTAAAACATTTTTAAACTCAAGCATATTATGTATTTTTGAATTAAAACTTAGCGAACATTTTTCTTAAGTTCTTTACTTCACTGCGGTCCGGAATCTAGCTATCCTTTCTTTTTTTTTAACTTAGACGTAGAAAAATAAAAATTTCTTCGCAAATACCGTTCACCCTAATGTAGGCATACGTAATAATCAATAAAAGTCATTCCTTCGTGTATTAATAATAATAACAGCGGTTGGTTAATGGCAAAACTTTTAACATTTTGTATTGATATTTCAACTCTTTACGATTTAGCAACAAAAAGGGGGTTTTTGTTATTTACATTTTTTTTTCAAACAGTACTTTGTATATACAAAGAAATGAAATTAAGCTCGACAAAAGTATAGTAAAAAGAAAATCCACAAAATGAAAATTAATAATGCAATGGTAAATTGTTGTTCTGATTGGGCTTAGAACTTTAGCAAGCCTTGCACTGAAGTTGGCTGGTAATCCTATACGCATGATGAGATATTGGATTGAATGTTTTCTGATTTGTATATTTAGATTGATTGAACCAATCAACCATGGTCATAAGCCTACATATATTTAAAGTAGCATGTGTGTATGTGTGCAGGGTTAAGTACATACATACATACATACCTTACCTGGAGCAGAAATAGTCTAAATAATAATAGGAGTTTTGATTTGCCCGAAAGCATTATAAATATGGTACTCCACTGACTGCCACAAATTACACTCTCAAATACAAACAATATGAATAAATACACTATTCATTTACCCACTCACAACAACAGGTTTTGTATATAATAGCTGAAGTCCTACGATAATTCACATAGATTTCAACACACATACTTTCAAAGTTTTATGCAGATATGTTTCGTCTCCCTGTGGAGTATAATAAAAAACACAAAAACAATAAAACAGAAAGCCTGCTAACGTATTAGAAGGGCCATTGATAGGTTTTTCCATTACAAAGTGATGAAAATTGTTTAAGTTAAAAAAAAAGACTTTTGTTGTGAAAATGAAGTCAAATTATCATATCGATTGTAGAAAAAATACCCAAATTTTTTGTTCTACAAATCATATTGTATAGAAATGAATGTTAGTTTGTTAGGCTCGAGACCAATCTTGATAAAATTTTCAGAGGTTATTCGTTGTGGATCTGTCAAGTTTTATAAGTTGAAAAAACTTTGTACTTTCCTGAGGAAAAGTAGAAAAAATTGGAAAATTTTAAAACTGACTTTTTTCCATTTAAATAATTTTTCTTCAATTTTTTTTAATTTGTTTTTCAAATCTTTTTTTTTTTTAATTTGCCTTTTCTTTCTAATTTGTTTATTCGAACAGTTGGCGAATACACCTAATAGGTAATAGAAACAATTGTAGTATTTGAATAATAATATAATAATGAAAAAAATAAAATAAAATCTGCACGCATATCTACAGACAGATCTATAATTTATAAATAATATTTATATGTAATCATATGTAACATATTGTAATACTGATAAACTGTAATTTGAATATCTTATAATACAAATAAAAGTGCTTAACTCAAGTTGAAATAATAATTATGAGTTGTTTATACATATATGTATACCTATATGTGTGAGTATATGTATACTTGAGTTATATTCTTAGTTACAAAAAAAGATATAAACTTAAATGTCATCTATACTATATAGGTATATTTGGCTAATCTCCTCCTCCGATTTCTATGGTGTATCGTTCCCTGTCGAGCAGCGAACGTAATTGGTACAATAATATAGTGCTTCGGTTATGCCGAAGACCTTTTATGAAGTTATCAAATTTAAACGTTACAAAATTCAAAATTTTATTTCGATAATTTTCAGCACTAGTTTTTATATGAACTTACCAAATTTCACGCTTTCAAATACTCGTCTGACGGATTTATTACCAGAAATCTCAATTCTAATAAATCGGTCGTATATATGTTATAGCGTTCTGATACGGATGGGTGCAACAAATAAGGACATTGCTAAATCAACTTCAATCATCATTCTCCTTCATTCCCGTAGTGATCGGACCAGGCCTTCAAGCTTGGCTCTCCGAATGGTAGTACGAAAAAATAGCCCCTCGACTATTGCAGAACCCAGGAGCTGTTAACAAAAGGATCTATGTACAAAACTAAAACATTAAATTTTAAAAAAGGTCAAAATTCTATTGTATAATGAGAAATGTATTTATATATTTATGAAGTGTCTTCGTTCTGATCGGGATTTGGACTCATTATTCATATATATACATATATATATGTATATAGACGAATGCTTAGAATTTCTGCCAATTTCGATCAGTTTCTATACTTCACGAATAAATCCTACCACACCACTTCAAGCATCCGATGGACGTAGGTATATACGGCGCTGTGAATGGTCAGCAGAGTTCAGTTGCTGTGTGAGCTGGACTTTCTAACGATGTAAGTGTAAGTCCTAGCCAAAATACGACATAAAACGTCATTATAGCGTATTTTGCATAAAGTCTTAAGGCTTATAAAGTTCAGTTAACACAAGAACTTAGGCCGGCCGCTCATCAATAATGTATGAAAATGATCCGGAATTTCGATAGCTACGTTAATAAGTAAAACTATCGCCTCCGTGGCTCGGAAAAGCCTCTCCAGTCTTAACGTGTAACTGTTTGGCGCGGCATGTCGTCCGTCATGGTCGTTGGTTCTTACTTTTTTGAAAATGAAGCTGAAGCAACAGTTATGACGAATGGTGAAAAAAAAAATTATAAAGCGATAGGGTCCTGTGAGCGTAGTCGTGGCGGCCATTTAGCTTATATTATTTACCATTATTAATGGCATATATTCTTATGTTTACACTAAAATAAATATCCGATCATTTATCTCAAAAAAAAATGTAATTTTTCTCCAAATATCAAAATAACACCTCCTATTGGAAATCCCAATTATCGTTCATTTCTATTTAGACAAATGTACCAAATTTCAAATGTGTCGAACGATTTAAATATAATTTTGTATTTTTAACTAGATTCCAAGTATTCTTTTCAGCTATTTTTATAAGTTCTCTCTATAGTTTTGTATAGTTTTTGAGCATTTTAAAACCTAAATTTAAAACTCCTATAGTACCTTCAGCAGCCACGTCACCAGCAATGAAATTATTTTACGATTCAATATTAATTGCCTAATTTACTATAACGCCCGTTGCTTAAAAAACAAAACAGCCATCAAATAATAACAAGCAAATAAACCAGATAATTAGGCCTTAAGCTCAAATAAATGTCCAAAATGCATAATCATCCACAGCATTGAATCGCCGAGCGAAATTCAAAACACTTGAGAAAAGCTGCTTAAGCAAATACTTAAGAGCGAAATTTTTAGGCAAACACTTTGGCGCGAGCCAAAAAAAAAAAAAACTTCACAAAAACAGAAGCAAACGCACGTTATCATACAGTATACGTGTACATTACTTACATACGCACCCATATATATGTACGTACTTTGCGTTAATTTCACTTCCATTAAATTAACTAATCTTCTTAACGAAATTTATCTAATAAGTTCGCAGGCGTTGTATAACAACGGCAAGCAGTGCTCGTGGGTGTTGCTCTTGAGTTAGCATTTTAGAGGAAAAACAATTTCCAGTAAGCACCATTTAATAGCCTCAATGAGCTGGGCGTACAACATTCAAGTGTTAGGAAAATTGCTAAGGAATTGTTGGCGCTTTTGCGCGGGTTAAAAGTCAGGACGCGCAAAAGAAATCAAAATATCTTGGCTATTATACAATGTGTAAAATCTTAGCTATTTAAGCGTTACAGCCTGCGTTCCTGCGTTCCTGCGTTGGAAATTTAATACGCTTGTGACTCTTGAACCTCAAGCCATTATATAATTCAGCACATGGCCGCAAATGACTCCCTAGAAGGATACGTAAATGAGCTGGCTTCACCAAGTGAAAGGGTTGCGTGGGCCAAATGCGGCACACAGAATGCCTGCGCTCACTTTATTACAAGGAGTGTGCATATAGGTATATTGGGTCGCCTTTGGTGCTATTCAAGGCATTTGAGCGCATTGTTTAATGCTTAAGTCTTTAGTCAGCGAGCAGATGGTAAAATATATTTCATTTGACTTATGTTTGAGTATAATCTTCATGTCGAAAGCAAGTTGATTACTTTAAGTCAGTTACGTAGACCAAAATTTAAGAAAAAAAATCCAACTATATAGCAAAGCAGAACAAAACAAATATTTTGTTGAGTTTGGAGTAAATGCAAGGTTACTAGTTTGGTTATATTGTATGTTTAAAACTATTATGGCCATGGGTTTAACCCTTTGTAAACATCGTTTAAAGAAATAAATAAGAAACGAAATTTTAAATAACATTAATTAATGTGAATACATCAAAAGTTAACCTAAAAAAGAAAAATTCATAATTTTTTTAATTTAGATAAAAATAAAAGTAAAAAGAAATGACTTAAAAAAATTAATTTATAAAAAAAGACAAACAAATTCTATAAACAACAGGGTCTGATAAGAAGGTAATCAATCTTCAAGCTTTTAATTATATTGTTAACCTTTTAATTATGAATTACTTGTTAATTTTAGGTTTAAATTTAAAATTTTTAGTTTTAAATATATTTTTCGATTCATAACTTATATAATTTTTCTAATTTTTTTTGTTTCTAATATTATTATTAAACTTTTATTACTAATTTAAATTTTGAATTTTTATTTTTTGTTTCCAGTTTCTAATTTTAGCGTTTTAATTCAAAATTGAATATAAGTATTTTAATTTTTCGTGTGAAGTTTCATTTTTAAAAGTAGTTTTTTTAAATTTTAATTACAATTAAATTTTTTATTTTTAATCCATTATTTTTTTTTTAATTTCTATTGTTAAATTTTAAAACTAATAAATTTGATTAACACCAGTTTGTTGCTGGGCTCTATTTTTATTTGCATCCTCAGAGAATTAAATATTATATATTGGTATAAAAAAGAAAATTTATTTTAAATATTTATTTAAACTCCAACAATTATATGCAAAATAAAGCCATAAAAGATCTTATTTTGTTACGTTAAATATTTATATTATAAACATATGTGCGACCCCGCAAATACTCTTCAGTCAGTAATGTTGTCATAGGGTTAATATTAAATATATACAAATAATCAAAAGTTTCGTTTAATTACATTGTTTTTTTTTTCTTTTAATTTAAATTTTGTTTTGTTCCAACTCGGCTGAATGTCTTTTCAAGTCGCATGTGTTGTGGTGACAAAGCGACGGTCATTTGAAAAAGTCTAGACTTGAAACCAATTAAATTTTTTGCAAAGTCATATGTCACGAGAGTAGCGTAATATATATGTATGCAAGCCAATACTGTTATGCTTTTAATTATATTCATATTTACAAACATACAATACATATTTCATGTGCATTCATATACTTGAAAAAAGAAACCCCTAGAAGTTATATAAATTTGAGAAATAAGGTAAATATAACCACTTTTGTCCACTTACAATCCATAGCCACAAGTAAACTAGCAAACAAAGAGTCACCAGAAGTACACTGTTGAGAAAATATAGTTCATAGTGTTTACCCTATTTACGACGAATTTTTCAATTAAAACTATAACAATATACGTTGAACCTATACAATACCAAGAATTCAAAAATTTACGTTAAATTCTTAAAAAAAGAAGGCTAATTAATTTCATGAGCAATCGTGTTTACTTTTGATTTTTCATTGCAAACAAAAATTTTGTTCTTCCAGGATATTGTTTCAGGTGATTTGGTTAAAAAATTCAGTTATTTTATAATATATTATAATTTAGATGAAAATACTGAATTTATATTAATTTAAATGAATATGTCAAAGTCAGCAAATCTTCTTCAGTCTTTAAAATATTTGATATAAAATAATTTTTATAAACATTTATTAAAATTTATCTTTGAAGATTAAATTACTGTACAAGAACATACATACATAGTGCTTTATATGGACACGACGGAGTATTTATCCTTTGGGAATTTCTTCTATTTGCCCAACAAAGAAAAAATGTGAAGTAAAAACTTTGAGTAATGAGTTTACGTGTAGAGAAACATGCAACTTGCTACAGCTTAATACATTTATACAAACATGCAAATTTGCATATAGTGTATAAACACTTGTAGGTAATCTGGAAAAAAATACTTAAATATTCATACTTGAGGTGTTAGAAAATTCAAAGAGAAAACTATGACTATTACTTTCACAATTAAACAAGAAAAAAAGAAAAAATTATAATGTAAAATAAGTCAGAGTTTTAATTCTTCTTATTAATATTACAATAAATATTATTAGCTTGTTAATCTAGTCGACTTCTAAAGGAATCTCCTAAAGTCAATGCAACGAGCGACCCTTTTTGAGTTCCCTGAATGAGGGAGCGGATGATTAGGCTCACAAGGTTTCATTGTTATTAAACAACAAGTCTTTGAACGAACGTCAAGTAATCAATATAATCGAGAGTGAAAAGTGAAATATGAATAAAAATAGAAAACGTGCCGTTGTATAATCACATATCCCGAACATCTCATCATTCCATCGGCTGCGGTATTCGCTGTTCTCAACGCATAAAGGACAATAAATCTTTCGCAAAACTTTTCTCTCGAAGACTCCTAGAGTCGACTCATCAGATGCCACCGGTTCACATGCCAAGCCAAACCGTCAGTTTTGTTTTTTAACGTGGCAACCGACGGAAAAAATACCTTCATTGGGAAATAATCTTTTGGTAAAAATTATGGAATTCTTCCATTCGAAGCAAAATCACATCGGAAGGTCATGTGTTTTTATAAGCCTTCTTACCGAGTTTTTAAGCGAAACTCTGCGCAAACTCGCTGCCTAAATTAATCCACAAGAATTCTGAAGAGCGAATTATTATACAGTTTCACAATATCATAATTATTTCTAAATTTAACCATTTTGAAAAAGAAAAATTTTGTTTTGAATATTTAACATCTCTGACATTTCATTCAATGTGCCAATGCTGAAATAAGTCGAAAGTAAATGCTCAAACGGTAGATGGTCCAACCAGCCAAGTATCTTCAAGTGTGAACTTGAGAGATTTAGAGTACAGATTTTCCTACAGCCTACGTTTTTATTTTGTAGAGCCAAGAACAACGATTTTTTTGTTGTTGAAGTACCTAAGGTTATGCAGACCTACATTAGGTATTTCGTAGCTTATTTGTGCTAGTATTACTCGTTTATAGCACGGCGGGGCGAGCTTTTAGTCTGGTAAAGATGGTGGTTGGGCTCCGATAACACTATGATGAATTAATATGTTTAAGACTCTCGGTCGGTAGCTCATCCATACAGCGATTTTGGGAAATAATTTCGATTAAAAGTAGTGAAATAGTTATGAAAGAAAACAGCTGAGTCTGCTACCTTTAGCAGCAATCAATTAAAGCTTAATTTAACTTAGAGAATAAGATGAATCTGTTTACTTAATAAAAGCTTTTATAATTTTGAAAAGAAAACTTTCATTATTACTAACTACTTAAATATTTATAAAATATACGTTACATATATAAATATATATTGTTTATGAATAGTATGCGCATGCGAAATTCTAATAATATGTTATATAAATAAATTTAACGCCTCGATTAAGATGGAAGTGTAAGCTTAAAACTAAACTTAGCATGCATAGTAACAGTAAAACACTGAACACTATTCACTTTAAGCAAATGACTACACGTGTGTGGAAAGAGATGGTGGTGAACGTGGGTCACTTGTGGTCACACGCAATGCGAGCGCCTCGCTGTGCGCAAATAATTAATATTTTTCTACATTTTTTCCAACAACCACTACGGTTTCCTTAAGAGGCATGAAATGTAGCATTAAAAAAGAAGTTTATATGGAGAAAAAAAAAATTAAGGAAAAGAAAAACAGTAAAAACACTTTGGCATACAGATCGTAATCTCTATATCGTAGATGGTTTATGGAAATTTCCCTCAATCTTAATAAACGTATATGAGGTTCAGTGTTGACCTCACTCATTAGTGTTGTTGTGTAATTAAAAGCGGTCGTTGGTGAACAGCAAAAGCTATAATTTTTATTTTTATTTAATTTTTTTTTATACCACAAAGAAATGAGCTGATGTTTCTAAGGTGAAGTAAAAAACTTATTTAAAGATATGTAAGTATGTTTATATGTATAAATGTATGTATGCACTGGTGGTTGTTTGTATAACTTCGTATACATATGTACATTACATAGTTTACATGCGTTTCGAACAACACTTAAGAGTATCCGGTAAATCATAAAGCCACGAAGCATATTTGCAGGCGCACACTACTACACATCTACACATTCACACTTACATACAATAACGCACACGCATCAATTTCAACTTCAATCAATACTCATGTTGAGGACTTTTTAGTGTATTCATGTACCACTTGGGTTAGAAAAATCGATAATTTTATGTAACTATATACCATATAGCGCGAAAACGCATAAGGGAATACTTAAAATAAAACAAAGAAGTTAAAATTTGAAAGTTTTTACACTTCAGATTTACTTGGAACTAAGCGCCAAGAACTCACCCCACAAATATGAATCTGGGAGACTCTTTCTAGGCTACGCTGAAACAATTTTATTGAATATAAAGTATTAAATAAAAGCTAATAAGAATTCGCTTATCTAATATCGTTTAAATTAAGACTTTGGAAAGTGAATGATTTTATCACCCAAGGGAGTTTATTTTCTCCTTGAAATCTTAATAAATGTCGTTGCGTTTAATCCCACAGTCTGGGCCTATTGCCGTAGAATAAGTCTCCTTAATATCACATATAAGGTCCTATCGAGCGTATTGTGTGAAAGACTAAATCAGGAACGACGAATACCGCAGCCGATGGAATGCTGAGCTGTATGCGATTTAAGGCGACATTGGCATAGTTTAGTGAACCCAGAAACATCGGCTGCTCTGGCTTGGTCATGTGGTCCGAATGGACGAGAATACTCCAGCTTTGAAAGATTTTTATGCAGTACCCGCCAGTAGAAGAAGAAGAAGAGGAAGATCTTCACTCCGTTGGAAAGACCAGGTAGAGAGGTACCTTGCTCTACTTGGTATCTCCAATTGGCGCCAAATGTAGAATGGTATATATTTTCCAGAATTCTGACGATGCCCCCTGCAGTAGATGATGTAAAAAGGGCAGGAATGATGAAGAGGAAGTGAAGATTTTCAACCAATTTTGTAAATACCGTGTACCAAATATTGCACCTCTACACTTCACTTTCTAATAGATTCGCCTTAGATACGAGGAACCTAATAAAATTAGTTGGGAAGAAAGGTGTCTTTGGAGCCTGAGTTTGTCGATGCTCACATATTAGCAACCACTCATACCAACCTTCCTAGCTTTCTGTAGGTCTGATTTGGATGTATTGCTATTGCTTTATAGCTAGTAGTTTCTGAGCTTTCGACATTACGACAAGAGGTCCCATTGAATTGTTACACCAAACAAGAAACGGAATAATATACCACTATGTCACACTAGGTAGAGTGGATGTCTTGCAGCTCACTTATGTCTTTTTGCAGGCCCACTAGGACTAAAATTCCAACACACCACGATCTGCCGATAATTGTGAACATTTTCTTCTGCAATGCTTTATACACGCGTATAAGATTTTCTGCCGTCTCTTCTTCTTCGATCTCATGGCAACTTCTGTGCTCTCTTCGCTGCAGCAATCTCTTTCTGAAAGACACTGCACTGATCTAGCAGGTTAAAGGTGATACTGCTGTCAAACTTTGCCGAAAAGCCATTGCTGTAACCGGCGGACCGTATATATTGCGCAAAACGTTTCTCTCGAAAACTCCTAACGCCAACTCATCAATGTTGTCATCGTCCATACCTCCGCACCATATAACAGGACGGGAACGATTAGAGACTTATAGAGTTTGGTTTTCGTTCGTCGAGAGAGGACTTTACTTTTCAATTGCCTACTCAGTCCGAAGTAGCACCTGAGAGGCAAGAGTGATTCTTCGTTGGATTTCCAGGCTGACATTGCTGTGGGTGTTAATACTGGTTCCACGATAGAAGAAGTTATCTACGACTTCAAACTTATGTCAATATCATCAGCAGATTTTACCTTCTCTATTCGGCTCTGCCGCTTTTGCTATTTTCTCTACTAAAATAAATTATAGAAGGCATATGATTAAGAGTCACCCTGTCTAAAACCTTTCGCTCGGTGAGGTCCTTCCTGATCCTGACGGCGCTTTTGGTGTTGCTTAAGGTCAGTTTAAAAGAATTTTTACGACTTCGTAGCCATTTTCTTGCAATATACGCTTATGGGCAGTAAATGTAATATGTATAAACTTGAGTGCCTGAGTCAGCGATGTTCAAAGAGCAACGTTAGGACATAAATAGCTGCTCTTTTTATATTTTTCATATGCTTTGCAGCATTTTTCGTTGCTATTATTGGTCTCCTGACAAGTATATCGTAACCCATAATTGGCCTAAAAATCATATATAGTCCACAACCTTATATAGCCAATGTGTTGCTCACTTACATATTGTACTCCATTTTGGTCTCACCATCCTTTTACATGTGTAAAGTGCAAATGCAGCTTTATTTACCTTGTCTTCTAAATTAAGTTTCCAAAAGAGTTTTTTTGTATTCTATGTTTTCTAGTGAACATCACAAGTTCTCCTATGCTCGCATTTAAGCTTAAACTAAATAACTCCGCCCAGTGATTTATATCATATAGAATTACCTGCTTAAGATTGGTGAGGGTATCCGGAAATTTCGCATTAACTGAAATCGCCGCATGGTCGGCATAAGCCTCACCATGAACTCTCTTCCTTTCTAGGTCCAAAAACAATGTACTCATTGTTAGGATCTAGAGAAAAGGGTATAGCACTTGTACCCATAAATACAGGTTTGCGCATCGTTGAAACACTCAGCGTTTAACTAATGGACCTGCCCAAAAACATATGCTCATTTAATTTCATAAACTATGTACTTCGAAATGTCCAAGTCTGTTAGCGTCTCGGTTTATTTAATTTGCTCATATACAAGTGAAGTACATTAAGTTTATCAGTAAGAGTCACTCATTAACAATTTAGTCACCGCCATTTTATTATTAAAGTCATAATCTCTTTTTTAATTTATTGCTTACCATAATAATTTACTGCTTTTACTATTTAATTATACCTGCGTGTGCATATATAACTTTTTTATTATGAATAAAAATGATTTTTTAATGCAGCGAATGCGAAAAGCAACAACCCATGGAAGTCGAGGGTTGACTTGAGGCGAGTGCTTTTGTTTTCCATTTCTATTAATTTTTACTTTACAATGAAGTGGAATTATTGAGCAGGTGAGTGCCCCCTTTGTAGGCCTAAATACTGTAATAAACGAGCGAATGTGCGCTGCTGTCGTCATAGCCAAGTGGTGTAAAGTCCAGCGTCGGTTATCGTTGGCAACGACGCCAACGGCACGCACGCAGCGCTGGTGGATTATCACACAATTTTTGATTGCAAGGCTTATGAAAACGCAAATTTCTACAATTTTATATTCTTGTTGCACTGAATAATGAGGCGTAGCCTTTTTAAGTGGTTTTTCAAATCAAATGAATAATACAATTTATGCGTTACTTGTTAGCCTTTATTTTCTTTGCCTATTTCGGGGCTCAATGATATGATGGAAATAGGATTTCTCATTAATTTTTGTATAACATCACCATAATTCATATTGTTATTCTGAATTATTGTTAAATATGAAAAATTTCTTGTTTCAATTTTAATCAAATTTGTCCCGCTCCAGTAACCAGTTTGATGAATGTGTTAAAAAATATATTCGTTGGATTTCAGTTAATAATTGTTTATTAACTTTACTGACTTAATGTGAGATTACTGTAATTTATTAAGTCAGTAGAGTGTTGAGTGGTTTAATTTTTTGATACTTTGCGAGCAGCCACGTTGTTTGTTGCTTTATTAAGCTGTCTGATATTGGATTTTTAGTGAATGTCAATATCGGGCGTGTGTAGGTAGCCGCATCGTATGTAGAACTTATTGTGCTTAACGTTAATGCTGACACATCCGCCGCACAATTGTCAGGCATATCTCTAGACGCCTGTATTGCATTGAACCGAAAGTGTATTTAAAATACTTCTGCCACATTCAAAAATATTTAATTTCATTGATGCCAGCTTGGCTGTCAGAGTATATAGAGATTGATTGATTTGTTAAAACAGATTTGAACATGCTGTTAGCAGCTTCTAGGAATGGTTATGAATTCTATTTCAAGACACCACATTGCTCTGATAGCCTCTAATTTAAATATACTGAGAACGTTTTTGAATGAATTCCACAGCCAACTCTTTCCTAGATTTGTAAGCTATCCGCGTTCGAATGTGAGCTATCTGTCCAACAATATTATACTTATGGTGCGATTTCTTCAGATTTCTTCTAATTGAAAAAAGATTCTAGAGCTATTGAAGGAGTCTTTGGAAGAGGCTCCGATATAAGGATATATACCTATCTCTGGTTTCTGTCTATGTTGTTTCTGAAGAGTTTTTTCGAATGCTGACCACCAGAGTGGTCAATCTTTGTACAAATCCAGTTAACAAACCACGAACTTAGACCTCATCTCTGTCCGATAGCCGCTTTGCCAGTGTAAATTGCTGCAATAACTTTTCTTTAGCTTGCTGTGGCTCTGGCTAAGTTTAATGTCTATAATCATTCTGAGATATTAGACAACTGTTGGGAGACTGATTTACATGTCTTTCAGTATATGTGATATCAAAGGAAGGGAATCATATCACCTTGTAGAACTGGTAATTTCGGTTTTTACTGGGATGTCATACAGCTTAATTTCCTGCACCAATTTCTTACAATATACGGGGTTTTGGAGTATTTTTCGCTGTTAGGGCAACATGGTCAGTGTATACTGCTTTGTATGTTTACTGTGAGCCGCCACAACAGTGGATATAAAACTCTACCTTCAAGAGTGGCTCTTGCTGTGTATCTTGTAAAGATCCAATTTTGAAATTGCTTCCCTTCCCTTGCTTCCCTTCCCTTCCGAGAAGCCTGGAAAATTAGTGTTCAAAAGGCCATCCTGCATATCGTCGGAAAATATAGTACATTCACAAACAAGTTTTTGGATAAAACTGAGAGCAGAAGAGCCCTCGAGAGCACTTCTTAACGCTTTTTTCCCTATACTCTCTTAACTATGGAACCAACCAACCATCCAGAGGGAGAAACATAAAATTAAAGTCGCCATTGCAGCCACTAAGGGTCACCAAGTCTAAAATGTTTTGAAAAATTGGATCGATAGGCCGAACAGAATGGGTTACTGGCCTAGCTGCGGCACCTTATGAATAAATTAATTTCGGATAATTAAATAAAATAAAGACTCCTCATGAAAAACCATCAGCCATTTGGAGGCGACTTGGTATGAATTGTAGGTCCCTCCACCAGAAATTGGAGGAGAAGCTCAGCCTAAAATCGTTTCAACGGTTAAAAAGTAAATAAAAATTAATAAAAAAATATTTAAATAATATGTAAGTGATAGTATGAAAATATATCACTGCACATTGATTTACAACTTAATGGAAAACATATCTAAAAATACTCTTCTTCGCTTTTTCGCTACGCCAACTCCGAACAAACTCGTTAGTCAATCTCTTTGTAATTAACATATTTCACAGTTGTTAACTTGGCTGTCAGCGAGTCTATTAGTCACAGACAGATCATTGTTTTACTGCCACCATCAGCGTCATCATCAACAAACGACGGCAAAACAACAAAAACAAAAAAAACAAAATAACTGCAAAACGCCTGTCATCAAACATAAAAATAAACAAAAAATTAACAAAAGAGAAAAAATGTTTGTTATTACAATACAATGCAATGAAATATTTTATATTTACTAAGCAATTTTTTCGGACCCTCAGTCCCCATTATGTTTGGGGAGCAACAAAAAATTGATTTGATTTTTCCATTATTTGCAAATTTTTTTTTCAAAAAAATTGATCGATTGCTTGCCACTTAGTATTTTCGGTGACAAAAAAGGGTCTAAGCGAAAAGTAAGAGAATAAATCCGTCTGCAATGTGTGAATAACATGGAGAGTATGGCGAGAGGCCGTCGCGCATGCCGGCTCATGAAGGCGAAGGTCAGCGGGCGGTGTAGCCATCGTCAACGCAATGAAATTAATGACTGTCAAGTGTATCGCGTGTCAGCGTGAAAAGAAAAAATAGAGAGTGATGAGGCAATATTAAAAATAGAAGTATAGAAAGAATAGGAAAAAAATTTAATTCAAAAGAAAGCACAATACAACATTTTCATACACAGAGAACTGAGTTTCAATGAGAGACGAGCAGCGGCAGAGAGACAGAGAAGTATTAGAGGGAAACAGTGTGTAAGAGCAAGCAGGTGAATGCAATGGAATGCAGCAAAGAGTAAAAGTGGCAATTTCAATGTTGATCGGTCAATTCATTTGACCAAGTGACTAAGTGAACAAACACTTCCACATCTATGATGTTGTTGAGTTGTGAAATGATTTCCTGACATAGATTACTTCATTCAGGGGGAAACTCGTTTGGAGAACGTATTTTTTCGAGCGCCTTTTGTGCCAAGTTTTTGATATAATTAATCACTCGATTGCAATGATAAAAAATGAATCATTTGCTGTTGACCTTGATCCATCATTTACAATATTATTGTGCTATTATAGTAGACTTTGCTGGTGCAATGAAAAAGCAATTTAAAATTAAACTTATCAAAATTAAAATTAAAATTAAAATTAAAATTAAAATTAAAATTAAAATTAAAATTAAAATTAAAATTAAAATTAAAATTAAAATTAAAATTAAAATTAAAATTAAAATTAAAATTAAAATTAAAATTAAAATTAAAATTAAAATTAATATTAAAATTAAAATTAAAATTAAAATTAAAATTAAAATTAATATTAAAATTAAAATTAAAATTAAAATTAAAATTAAAATTAAAATTAAAATTAAAATTAAAATTAAAATTAAAATTAAAATTAAAATTAAAATTAAAATTAAAATTAAAATTAAAATTAAAAATAAAATTAAAATTAAAATTAAAATTAAAATTAAAATTAAAATTAAAATTAAAATTAAAATTAAAATTAAAATTAAAATTAAAATTAAAATTAAAATTAAAATTAAAATTAAAATTAAAATTAAAATTAAAATTAAAATTAAAATTAAAATTAAAATTAAAATTAAAATTAAAATTAAAATTAAAATTAAAATTAAAATTAAAATTAAAATTAAAATTAAAATTAAAATTAAAATTAAAATTAAAATTAAAATTAAAATTAAAATTAAAATTAAAATTAAAATTAAAATTAAAATTAAAATTAAAATTAAAATTAAAATTAAAATTAAAATTAAAATTAAAATTAAAATTAAAATTAAAATTAAAATTAAA
This sequence comes from Ceratitis rosa, assembly GCA_037013455.1. Lineage (NCBI taxonomy): Eukaryota > Metazoa > Arthropoda > Insecta > Diptera > Tephritidae > Ceratitis > Ceratitis rosa. Next base: position 34,482,543 of record JAWMAG010000006.1, on the reverse strand, counting down.
ATTAAAATTAAAATTAAAATTAAAATTAAAATTAAAATTAAAATTAAAATTAAAATTAAAATTAAAATTAAAATTAAAATTAAAATTAAAATTAAAATTAAAATTAAAATTAAAATTAAAATTAAAATTAAAATTAAAATTAAAATTAAAATTAAAATTAAAATTAAAATTAAAATTAAAATTAAAATTAAAATTAAAATTAAAATTAAAATTAAAATTAAAATTAAAATTAAAATTAAAATTAAAATTAAAATTAAAATTAAAATTAAAATTAAAATTAAAATTAAAATTAAAATTAAAATTAAAATTAAAATTAAAATTAAAATTAAAATTAAAATTAAAATTAAAATTAAAATTAAAATTAAAATTAAAATTAAAATTAAAATTAAAATTAAAATTAAAATTAAAATTAAAATTAAAATTAAAATTAAAATTAAAATTAAAATTAAAATTAAAATTAAAATTAAAATTAAAATTAAAATTAAAATTAAAATTAAAATTAAAATTAAAATTAAAATTAAAATTAAAATTAAAATTAAAATTAAAATTAAAATTAAAATTAAAATTAAAATTAAAATTAAAATTAAAATTAAAATTAAAATTAAAATTAAAATTAAAATTAAAATTAAAATTAAAATTAAAATTAAAATTAAAATTAAAATTAAAATTAAAATTAAAATTAAAATTAAAATTAAAATTAAAATTAAAATTAAAATTAAAATTAAAATTAAAATTAAAATTAAAATTAAAATTAAAATTAAAATTAAAATTAAAATTAAAATTAAAATTAAAATTAAAATTAAAATTAAAATTAAAATTAAAATTAAAATTAAAATTAAAATTAAAATTAAAATTAAAATTAAAATTAAAATTAAAATTAAAATTAAAATTAAAATTAAAATTAAAATTAAAATTAAAATTAAAATTAAAATTAAAATTAAAATTAAAATTAAAATTAAAATTAAAATTAAAATTAAAATTAAAATTAAAATTAAAATTAAAATTAAAATTAAAATTAAAATTAAAATTAAAATTGAAATTAAAATTAAAATTAAAATTAAAATTAAATTTAAAATTAAAATTAAAATTAAAATTAAAATTAAAATTAAAATTAAAATTAAAATTAAAATTAAAATTAAAATTAAAATTAAAATTAAAATTAAAATTAAAATTAAAATTAAAATTAAAATTAAAATTAAAATTAAAATTAAAATTAAAATTAAAATTAAAATTAAAATTAAAATTAAAATTAAAATTAAACTTAAAATTAAAATTAAAATTAAAATTAAAATTAAAATTAAAATTAAAATTAAAATTAAAATTAAAATTAAAATTAAAATTAAAATTAAAATTAAAATTAAAATTAAAATTAAAATTAAAATTAAAATTAAAATTAAAATTAAAATTAAAATTAAAATTAAAATTAAAATTAAAATTAAAATTAAAATTAAAATTAAAATTAAAATTAAAATTAAAATTAAAATTAAAATTAAAATTAAAATTAAAATTAAAATTAAAATTAAAATTAAAATTAAAATTAAAATTAAAATTAAAATTAAAATTAAAATTAAAATTAAAATTAAAATTAAAATTAAAATTAAAATTAAAATTAAAATTAAAATTAAAATTAAAATTAAAATTAAAATTAAAATTAAAATTAAAATTAAAATTAAAATTAAAATTAAAATTAAAATTAAAATTAAAATTAAAATTAAAATTAAAATTAAAATTAAAATTAAAATTAAAATTAAAATTAAAATTAAAATTAAAATTAAAATTAAAATTAAAACTAAAATTAAAATTAAAATTAAAATTAAAATTAAAATTAAAATTAAAATTAAAATTAAAATTAAAATTAAAATTAAAATTAAAATTAAAATTAAAATTAAAATTAAAATTAAAATTAAAATTAAAATTAAAATTAAAATTAAAATTAAAATTAAAATTAAAATTAAAATTAAAATTAAAATTAAAATTAAAATTAAAATTAAAATTAAAATTAAAATTAAAATTAAAATTAAAATTAAAATTAAAATTAAAATTAAAATTAAAATTAAAATTAAAATTAAAATTAAAATTAAAATTAAAATTAAAATTAAAATTAAAATTAAAATTAAAATTAAAATTAAAATTAAAATTAAAATTAAAATTAAAATTAAAATTAAAATTAAAATTAAAATTAAAATTAAAATTAAAATTAAAATTAAAATTAAAATTAAAATTAAAATTAAAATTAAAATTAAAATTAAAATTAAAATTAAAATTAAAATTAAAATTAAAATTAAAATTAAAATTAAAATTAAAATTAAAATTAAAATTAAAATTAAAATTAAAATTAAAATTAAAATTAAAATTAAAATTAAAATAAAATATGGATAAAAAGCTAAAAATTAAGTTAAAAAAAAATTGCTTATTAAAAGCTTGTCGTTTTATGCAATTTTTATGTTAAATACGAAATTGGTTCAAAATTCCATACAATACAATGATAGAAACTCAACGTAGGAAGGAAAATATATAAGATAGCAATCAGCAGAAAAAGTAAAACAATAAACTAAAATAACTCACCAAAAAAGCTACGAGTAGATAGCAAGGCAAAAGGAAAACAATAAAATCTACATACTTATCAACAGCTTAAGCATTTCAACTTATACGCCTGGTCCTCTTTATACACGTATATAATAAGTCAGTTACATGTTTTATATAATGCATATGTATTTATGTACGCACATGTGCCCGATAAACATACAAAATGTTTCTGTAATGTATCTTCTGTGTAGAATTCAATTTAAATTGTTTTATTTGCATTTCCCCTTCCTTACGAAAATTTCCACATTCTGTGCGGAAGATAAGTGGCAGTCATTCAATGCGCTATTTTGGATAGATTAAAATGGATGTAAAGAACATACATACACATATGTACATACATTCATAGATAAATGCTGCATACTGGAAAGGCACAAGAAAATTGGCGCAATGTTGCCTCGTCTCCCATCGCAGCCCAAATCGACGCATTTATTTATTTCTGAATATCATTTCCATTTCAACTACTGCCTCTGTTTTTTTTTTTATTTCCAAAATCTTTGGTACATTTTTGTATTTCACCCACCTTGTTTGTTAAACGGTTAAGCTTAGTTGCTTTACTGGCCCATGGTGGCCGCCATCACCAGCGTACCGTTTATAAAATTTGCATTTTACAATTTTAGTAAACTCGCCCTTATACCCGTGTAGGCCATATGGGATTTTCGAATGTAGGAATTCAGAATAATTTGCATTAGTCTTTTTATAACTGAATTGGAAAAATATTTCAATTTCTCTACATTTGGGTTTTTCTATTTGTTTGTTTAACATAATTGAAATGGGCATATCAATAAATTGAAAAGAAAATCTCTCTTTTTCGTTGATGATAGATGAATCGGTGAATGAGTTGATTGAGTTAAAAAAAAACGCAAAAATGACCTTTGTTTGGAGTCGATTGACAGGTGAAGGTTGCTTCTTTAGTGAAAGGATTGAAAGATGTAAAGGGAGCACATAAAATGACGTTCACAATATGCGTAACTAGCTTTTTTTTCCTTTTGAGCTTCAAAAATCATTAAATTGTCTGAGGTACTAGGGTTTTCCTATAGGAATAAATAACTTTATTTTAAAGTAGGCGACATATGTGACAAATTTCACGCCATTATCTTCACGAATGCATAATAGCGCTTGCGAATTTACAATATCTGAAATCGCTCAACCAGACTATGCCGAGGAAAGTGTTTATAAGTGGTACAAGAAATTCAAATTAGACAAAAGAATCATTGAAGACCAATAACGTTCGGCGAATCCAAAAGGATCCACTGATGGTGCTCCAAAATCGTTAATCGGCAACTATAGAGTTTGCTGTATGATTGGCATTTCCAATAAATCAGTTAACGTCATTTCGAAAGATGTTTTGCCCGTGAATAGTCCAATCTCTTTTGATTCCAAAAAATACTGAATTTTTTGGAAAAATAATCTCTTGATTCACTGTGAGTTATTGATTCACTGTGAGTTATTAGCAAAAAATTCAACACATATTGTTTCACAACCATCGTATTCGCCTAATCTGGCTGCCGCTCTGAGGAAACAACTCTTGGATGATATTGACCGCTGTGGGGCTACTATCTTAAAATCCTTTAATTTTCGCACAAAAATGTCTTATAAAAGCAGCGATGTTACCAATTTTTACTGAAGGTAGTTCAGCGAGACAGTCCTTTTCGGGGAGCTTGTGTCACTAAGATGTCAAAGCTGGGCAATGACAAAGGTAGTGTTCAATATAATCTTCCTATTCCTCATCCCTAAAGCTGCGTCAAAAATCATAAGAGTGATATCGCTGTTATTACACACATATATGTGTGATAATGGTTATTTTGGAAAGGGTCATACATTTTACCTTTACATAGTAATGGTTTCAAAAATGGCTATCAAACAGATGTTATTTACACTGACTTCAGCAAAGCATTTAACAAGGTCTCTCATCCTTTACTTCACTTTAAACTCTATCATTTTGGGTTTCCACCTTCCTTTTTTGAATTGGCTTTCATCGTATTTGATTAGGAGAAAACAAAAAGTAATTTTTAAATGTTGTACGCCACGTGAAATAGCAGTAAGATCTGGTGCTCTTTGGCCCCTTACTCTTCCTTATATTCATCAATGAGCATCCAAATGTGGTTCTTCATTTTAAAATACTCATGTACGCAGATGATGGTAAGCTCTTTAAATCAGTGCATTCTATTGAAGAGAACTTTTGCAACTTGACCGAAATAATTTAGTTAGGTGGGGCGATGCGATCTGGCTTCATTGATTTAGGTGTCACAATGAACAAGTGCTTGTGCTAATAAACTGGGAACAAGAACCTGCCTTCTTACAAAAGTCGTTAATGGCTCATAAAAATGCCTACATTCCATAGTCGTAGAAAATGCTTGTAGATTTTTTTTAACTAAAGGAGTGTTACCATCTTTTTAAGATCATCTATTCGCTTTAGGCCACTTTCATTGTATTCATGCAGAACAAACTTTGAAATGCCCGACCCTTTTAGATCTTTGTGCAACGATTTTAATACTCATTCCGCCAGCATTGATTAATTTTACTCGCTTTTCTAATTACTGAGTTCTTTAAATAATTAAGTAAATTCCTTCGGCCTTTTCCTATGTTATTTATAGCAGCTGATGAACAAATCTGTAGCTGTTTAGTGTGAAAGGCAAGTGTAACCGCGACCTTCCGCGATAGGTCTCGTGTTCAAAGCAATCTGTTAGGCGGTCGGTTAAGCGAGAGGTAGGTAGCGCTGGGTTCGTCGTAAAAAGTGCAATCCTAAATGTAGGCAATGATTTCAAATATTATTTATTGTTCTACTATAGTTATTACTCAAAAACTTTGTCTACATGCTGTATTTAAAAATATAATATTTTAGAGAAATTTCGGTTAAACTTTTCAGAAAAAAATTTAAATATATATTATTCAATTGAAACTTATCTTAATGATGCTCTTTTTAATCGCTAACAAACAAAGTAATATGGGATATGCTATAAAAATTACCTTCGGTAAAATGTTTAGGTAAGTAATAATAATAAATTCTTTGTATGAATGAATGAATGTGTATGTACACGTATAAGCAGAAATAAGAGTACACATAAAACCGGCGACAATAATTTAAACGATTTTTTAAATTTTATCAATTTGTTCGTGCAGAGATAAATTAAATGAAATTGAAAATTCCCAACAACACACACACACTCACTCACCGCTGTTGACGAAGTCATTTGTTTTACATTTTTTCTTCATACGCCAACAACAGCAAAGTAACAAAGTTTACAAAACGCTTCCATTTTACATAGAAATACTCAAAGCAACAAAAACAGATATATACATATGTAAATGTAAACACTTATGTATTTTTTATAAAAATATTCACACACGCTCACGTGATTTTTTTCCTTGAAATTACGCTTATTTTCGCCTAAGGTGTGAAAAGCTTTTGGCTGGAAAATTTATTCATTACACTTTTTACGTTCACCACCGTACGTACGTATGTGTGTCAGCACGTAGGTGTGAAAAGTAAACAGCGGGGGAAAGAAAACAAGAACAAAACAAGAAATAAGAGGTAAACATAGCTGTTGAAGTAAAAATTACGTATGCAATCAAAAATCATGTGTGAAATAAAAAATCAACAAGCAAACGTGTAAGGACAACGTCAAAAGCAAAAGCAGAGCGGCAAAGCAGTAAAGCTATGCCATACGGTCGGTGTTGGTGTGAGTGATGACGCCAGCAGGTCATAAAGAAAGCCGAAATGAGGAGTAAGGCTGCTCGCCATACACGTTTATTCAATTTAGGCAGGCAATCAGTGAGACAGGCATGGCAGGTGGGAAGGTGGTTGGAATGAAATGAGTAGTGTAAATTACTTTAGTTTATACGCATATAAATTCAATTTTTGTGGTAATTTTAACGAATTTCAAATGGCAGAGCTTTCGCTGCAACAAATTAACTTTGCGTGGGGGCACTTATTGCTTTTAAGCGGAGTTATGTCACGTAGACGACTGTACCTATGTAAATTTAGTATGATGTAAAAACTGTTTATTTGGATACTAAACTTTTGTGATAAGTTCAAAGTCGAAAGCTGAAAGTAGAACGTTGAAAGTTGAAACTTGAAAGTTAGAAGCCAAAGGTTGAACGTGGAAAGTTGAATGTGGAAAGTATAAATCGAAAGTTGCAAAGTTGAAAGTAAAATGTTGAGTGTTGAAAGTTGTATACGAAAGTTTAAATAGAAAAGTAAATTCTAAAAGTCAGAATTAAAAGAGAAAACCAGAAAGTTGAAAGTAAAATGTTGAATGTTGAAAGTTGTATACGAAAGTTTAAATAAAAAAAGTAAATTCGAAAAGTCAGAATTAAAAGAGAAAACCAGAAGTTAATAGTTGAATAGTTGAAAGTTAAAAAATTAAAGTGAAGAGTGAATTTGAAAATATAAGGAAGAAAGCTCAATATTTAAATTTTAAGGTTTAAAAATAAATGAAGCTGAAAGTTTATTTTGGAATTTTTTAAATTAAAAGTTTAAGTTTAAGATTTAATTTAAAAGTTAAAAAGTATAATTTTAAAATTTGAAAATTAAATATTGAATATGAAAAGTTGAGTTTGAAATTCAATAAAGAAAAACAAATTGCATATGGAAAGTTACGTGTTAAAAGTTTTTTTTCAAATTTGGGGGCTAAAAGTTAAAAGCTAAAATTTTTAAGTTAATACTCTAAACTTAAAAGTAAAAGTGGAAAATGAAAAGTTAGTACCTAGAGGTTAAAAATAAAGAGTTAATATTAAAAAGTTGAAAGTTAAAAGTAAAAAGTAGAAAGTAAAAAGTAAAAAGTAAAAAGTAAAAAAGTAGAAAGTAAAAAATTAAAAGTAAAAGTAAAAAGTTAAAAACTTAAAAAAAGGTGTGGAAAGTTAAATGTTGAATATTATAAATTGAAAACTAAAATTTAAATTTTGAAAGTTGATTTAAAAGCAGAAAATTTATGCCAAGTACTGCTTCTTGTTGCTATGCTACATTTGTTGTAAAACTTAATTTAACTGCTTATACAATTTTACTACAACTTTAACTCTTTCAGTCCTGAATTACAGGTACAATGTTTACACTCAAAATTACGCCAGAGGTAAGCCTAAACACATGGAAGGGAACTATTAAATATTTGTAGTGGTGGTAAACATCAAAGTGTCAAAAATGTGTAAATGCAAGTATTTATTGCATAACTACATATTTATAAATAAAGGTATATATTTATATTACAGAAGCACTTTATACACCATTAGCACACAACTGTTTATGTACTTTTTCACAACAAAATAAATTAAAATATTTTACACTTTGTTAGCAGATCCGCTCGTTATGAGCATTTTCATTTTACATTTATTTATTTTTTTTTTTTTGACAACAAAAACCAAAAACTAAACACACGTTAAAAATGCCAAAAGTTTTCGACAAATTCCTTGCATTTCGGTACATTCTTTTTTCTCGTAGTAAATTGTCATACTTGCAAAGGACGTGAGACAGCGTGGTTGTATAGCCGGTCGAAAGCATGTATTTTAGATATTTTTTGTTAATTCACATAAGAGGTTTGGAGGAATGTATTAAGCGAGGATTCTTTGATATGCATATCAACATGGAGGTTAGTGAAAGAAATTGCAGGATTACTAAAAGGACAACAAAAAAAAACTGCAAACTACACTGACTCCTTTGACATGTGACACTCATTAGTAGCCTTACGATAGTTGCTAAACTTTCACATGTGCTGCCTCAAATTTTCATGAATAAAAGTGTTTTTGAAAGCTGATTCGCAATAAATTCAAATTGTTTCGCTTATAGGATTTTTCTCAGTTATTAAATTGGGTGTTGATAATTCACAGAAATTTAGTTATTTAATTTACCAGTGTAAGTACGAATGATTGATACGAGTTTAGAGAATAATTAAAAGCCTGGAGAATTATACATTTATTTGCACAGTACTTTTTAAATGTAAAAGGATATTTTTTCAAATGTATGCAATTCAAAAACTTGTTATCTGTTTTTTTATTTAATTCTATAATAATCTTACATCTCTTTTCCATAACTTAGGTATTTAAGGTTTACTATAAATCTTAATAAGACATCGGGAAAGCTTTTGAGATTTAAATTATAAAGAAGTAAAGCACTAATAGGTTTGTTTAATGCGAGAAAATAGCACAATAATCTTACTACATGAAATGTTTTACCTTTCCACACTTTGCGACGTTAAGAATGGCAATGTAAAAGCCAAATGCCAATAATATTTTGCGTTAGCAAATATATATGTAATAAATTGTATATTTAATAGGCGCTTTGAAACTTATGTTGCGATTTTCGGCCGTGCTGCTCCTCCAATTTGTGGTGTGCATCTGTGTGATGTTTTCCAACAATGGGAGGAACAATTTATTCTAAGCAGCCTCTGAACGGCCGATGGATTTTTACGAGGAGCTTTTTATATCTTTTCAGAAATACACCCGGAGATTTGACATTCCCTGTCGAAGAGCAATGACAATTAGAAATTTAGTTTTTGATCATTTTTGGATATTGGTCAGACCAGTGCTCGAACTCCGATCATTCGTGTGTTAGTACGAAATGCTAACCACTCAGCAATTGCGGCCGCTATAAAAATTTAAAAATGTTAGAAATATTTTATTTATTTCTCTCTCCCAATCAGGAGCTATTACAGTATATATTACAAGCTCTCTTGTTAGAAAATAAATAAATGACAAAAGATAAGAAAATATATAAAATAAATAGCAACTGCTCGTGTTATTTATTCAAAGGAATTTTACGCTTGCGATTAATGGTGATATTTATTTCACTAAAAAACGTCATAGAAAAATTTGTAATGGAAAGAAAATGCATGAGAAGAATAAAATGTCTAAAGGTGATGAAATCGCATTTTAAAAAGGAACGCATTACTAAGTTTTTATTGCCAGCAAATGCATGGAATAATTGAGATATATTGCAAAAGTGAGATTTATTGTCTTTGCAATTGGATATTTGATTGCTCCAGAGTGGCTTATGATAACTGAATGCATAAAAGACTTCCAATCAGACTCTGATTGAACGAAAGCACTGGTTAAGTTACAAATAATAGTCATTTAAAGAATTTACTGTAGAAACAGGCATTTGTTTATTATTTACACGATAACTTAAAACAGGTTTAAGAAGATGTATTTTCTTTTCTAGAGGGTTGTCCCTCAGGAGGTTATGTACAATATACTGTAGCTCCTGAATTCTATCTATGCCAGATATTTAGTACTCAATTAGTTTGAGCAACATTTTTTATGTGTGTTGTGAGCCTTTATCCAGTGTAACTACCGAGTAAGTAAGGAGTATTTTCTTTGGAATTGTATAACCATTCACAGCGATTGAAGTACATGGGGTTACATGTATACTTCTTCTTCCTTATTTGCGAATCAATAATAGCGCGCTATTCAATCCTTTTTATCGCTCTTTTGCTCCAGCTGGAAATACCAAGTGAAGACAGGTCACTCTCCACCTTATCCTTCCAACGGAGTGGAGATCTTCCTTTTCCTCTGCTTCCACCGACGGGAACTGCTTCGAATATTTTCAAAGTTGGAGTATTCGTGTCCATCCGAACCACATGGCCTAGCCAGCGTAGGCGCTGCTTCTTGATTCGCTGAACTATGTCAATATCATCATATAGCTCGTACAGCTCATCGTTCCATCCTCTGCGGTATTCGCCGTTGCCAATGCGCAAAGGACCATAAATCGTTCGCAAAACTTTTATCTTGAAGACTCCTAGAACTGACTCATCAGATGTTGACATCGTCCACCCTTCGGCGCCATATAGTAGGACCGGTATGATGAGCGATTTGTAGAGTTTGGTTTTCGTTCGCCGAGAGAGGACTTAAATTTTCAATTGCCTACTCAGTGCAAAGTAGCACCTGTTGGCAAGAGTGATTATGCGTCGGATTTCCAGGCTGTCATTGTTGTTGGTGTTAATGCTAGTCCCTAGATAGACGAAACTATCTGCGACCTCTAAGTTATGACTGTCAACAGTGACATGGGAGCCAAGTCGCGAATGCGATGACTGTTTGTGTGATGACAGGAGATATTTCGTCTTGCCCACGTTCACTACCAGACCCACATCCTTCGTTTCCTAATCCAGTCTGGAGAAGGCAGAACTCACGGCACGGTTGTTGAGGTCAATAATGTCGATATCAACGGCGTACGCCAGCAGCTGTATACTCTTATAAAAGATTGTACCTTTCTATTCAGCTTTGCAGTTCGTATTATTTTTTCCAGCATCAAATTAAAGAAGTCACATGGTAAAGAATCAGCCTGTCTGAAACCTCGTTTGGTATCGAACGGCCCGGAGAGGTTCTTTCCGATCCTGACCGAGATTTTAGTGCTGCTTAACGTCAGTTTGCACAACCGTATAAGTATTGCGGGGATACCAAATTTAGACATATCGGCGTAAAGGCAGCTCCTTATCGTGCTGTCGAAGGCTACTTAAAAATCGATGAAAAGGTGGTGCGTTTCTGTCCTCTTTTCACGTGTCTTTCGAAGATTTGGCACATGGTGAATATCTGCTCAATGATTGACTTACAAGGTTTTAAGTCACGCTGATAATGTTAGTCAGTCTAGTCGGGTGTTTTATTTCCACTGCTATTCGGCTGGCTGGAGAAGTGTTCCCTCCATTGATTCAGTATACTCGCCGTATCTTTTTGTAGGATTTTCGAGCATTACCCTTGTCTGCCCACTTCTCAAGATCCTCGTACTCACGCATTTCGGCCTCTTTCATTTTTCCTAGCAAATGCGTCTTGCTTCCCTCTTCAGCTCTCGGTATCTATCCCACACCGCACGTTTTGTGATCGATAGGAACGTTGGGAGGGCTCCACCGCGACACGACTATAATTCTCTAAGTAGTTAGCCAATCTTCTGTTATTTTCAAGCTCTAGTAATAGTATTCACTGGGCGAGATTCGTTACGGTAAGAAAGTTTTAAGCTACGTTAAAAGGATTAATATATACTCCTGTTTAATCAAATGAACGTTGTTAGAGCCCGGGGTAGGGTTACATACGAGTATCTACTGCATTCCTGACAGGCGGATCAAGGTGAGATGGAAAGCCTCCATGGCCTGTGAGACCGCTGAGGCCTTGTGTAATGGCATCGCAAGAAAACAAAGCCATACTTTTACGTGGCCTCGTACTACAGAACAGTTGAAAGCCTATTTACAGACCACAACCTACTGGCATCAAACGCGATCAGAATATTAATTACCAGCTAAGATACATGCAAGAAATGTTCATGACCAGCTTTTCTTTAATATGTCGTTGAAGAACTCTCAATATCGTATTCAAAATACTTTATTAAAATTTGCAACAATCGTTGCCGTCTCAATCTAAGCTGAACCTTCAGCTGTTACTAAAAAGAGATGGAGCTATCCAGAGAAACTTTACGCCGATCGGATTAGAATAGTGAGATGATTTGATTTAGAATTGTTCACCTGTTCTGGTACATTTAATCCGGTCAGATCGGTCCTTCTTAAAACATACACGACCGATTTTTCAAAATTATAAATTTCGGGTCGTAAACTCGTCAAAAAAGCATCTAAGAACGTTAAACTTGTATTTCTGTACCCACATAATGTCACATAATACTCTTTGGAGCTGAAAATTATCGATATCGGACAACAATAACATTTAGCTATCATTCACCGATTTTTCCATAAATTAGGTTTTGTTAAACTTCGCCAAAAAAGCATGTAAAAGTATGAAATCCGGTACTAAACATTTGTATTCAGAGAAAAAGATTGTCACTGAAAATCATCGAAATCTGAGGATTATATCATATAGGCCCCATACAATGGAATTGTACAGATATGAGGTTTTGAGTAAAAAATCCGTCAAAAAACCATCCGATAGTGTTAAATTTAGTATTATACGTACATATATACAAATAAATATTTTCATCTAAAATCATGGAAATCAAATTTTGGCCTAACCGCAGATAGTTCTTCATGGTTATAAAATATTATTACCAAATCTGGCTCTTAGCGGAAAATTTAATTTTTTTTTGTTACTCGACTTTATTACCCAAGCAAAGAATTCACCTTTGCTGGATGCATGGTTAGCTTCTTTGAAAGAAAAAATTATTTTCGTTCATACTCAAAAATTTTAACTTATGAACATTTCAAAGTAAAGCATCCGTCACTAGAGATCAGAGCTCATATACCAGATGACAATTTCTAATTGCCTGGAATACTAATAAAACAAACGCAAGTGATTTTCCACGTTGCCCAAGCGACTCACAATCTACTAGTATGCCATAACCACAACCATATTTTGGCTAAATCTTGACGTCTATGCCACGAGTGAACCAAAATCATATGAATATTAGCAAAGGCAAACATACACAGAGTACACATATTTATATGAACACATGTTCATTTCGCCAGCAAAGGCAGCTGTCCGTGCATGTTTAACTCAGCTTAGATGATCATCGCCTACCTAACCGAACAAAACCATGTTGGCATATTAATTTAAGTCCTTCGTTTGCATTTCCAACATGTCAGCCACGCATCGCATTTGTCCTGTGGCTGGCGCTTGGTATCATGGAGCGTGAAGCGAATCTCAGCTGCTACTTTCGATATGCATATTCAAATTTTACTTTCTTATTCTTCTTCGTATTACTTTTCAAGATGCACCACAAAAGCCGCCGACAGTGTAAGGAAGATTTGAGGCAATATTGGGCATCGCAAATACACAAACACGCACACGCGCACTCACACAGCCACACGCATTTACATATTATTTTCGCTGTGCGCGTATATAATGACATTCTTAAGATCGCATCAGCGGTTGATATGCTACAACAATAACAAACAATACCAAAGTCATCAACAACAAACAAATAGAGGATGCACGGGATTGCCTCCACACCCGCAGTGGTCTGCAAGCAAAGCTGCCATAGTACAATTTGAACTACTCAACTGGCTTTTCTGTCATTTCCTATCTACTACTTGACTTTGTTTTTGTTGTTTTAGTTTTAGATGCAACTCGTTTCATTTTAGCTCACATTAGCCGCCTGGCAGCCACAGCCACGTCAGTTCGTTTAAGCTCAAATCGCTTGCTTTCGAATCGCGCTAAGCACATGGTTATCATTAGCGTTTTGCCATCCCGTTACTGCCAGTAGCAACTGTCAGTGGCGCTCTGACGTTCTCATTTTGTGGTGGCCGTATGTAAATTGGAAAAATTGTACCATTATATGCAAGAATATATAGGCTTGGGTGCACATTAGATCGCCTCGTCATACAGGTAAAAAGAGCAGGTTACCGTTTAGCTCTTAAAACCATTTTGGAAAAACAATTTAAAAAGCGTTTTCTCAGGGACCAACTAATTGAAAATTTGCTACATAACTTCGGGATTTACCATATAGTCGGATCCTTAATATGAAGTGCTACTCCGAAATCAGAAAACTAGTGGTTGCTAAATATTTTAAATTTTAGAACAGAGAATGGAACAAAAATGTTAATTTGCGGCTTCGTAAGTAAACATAAATAAAATGCATTCAAAATAATTTTTTCATGAATTTATTTTTTTATTGTAAAGTTTAACCTTTGGCGTTTTATGAAACACAACATTACGCAAATGACCGCCTTGTGAATTTTTGTAATCTACGATCCATTTGAAGTAATTTTTGAGCACTTTTTGATACATATGTGTATTGAGCGGTATCTTAACCACAACTTGTCGATTATTGGTTTTGAAGTGCTTAAGAATCAAAGCAACGTCTTTCGAGTAGCCCTTCACAAAACTTGAACGATGTCAAATCCCTCAATAAAGTCATATTCGCTTATCCTGTGTGGCATGTAACCCCATCTTGTCGAAACCACATATTGTCCAAGTCGTTTTCTTCAATTGCAGGCAAAAAAAAGTAGGCTATCATACGACAATAACGCTCTGAGTTTAGAGGGACGCCCCAACCAAAGACCGCTCCAGACCAATTTTAATTTTTTTTTTTGGTGTAATGGCCTCTCTACAATTATCTGGGCATTTGGGTCTTCAGCTAAAGCAGCAACTTTTCAGATGTACAACACAACCTCTTCTTCCAAAAGTACAAAACGTGGCCAGATTTCAATCACCATTTTTGTAATAAGTTATAACAATTATGGTAAATTGAAGTGTTCGTAAGCAATCTATTTTCCCAAAAGCCTAACTTTTTACTAAAACAAATCATGCTTGGTTTGACAGTTAAGCTTGAGATGTCAAAATACAGCTCAGTATTTTTTAAATAACGTAATGGATAGCCCTATATAATTTGGCGATCAAATTATTATTTTTTTTTTAATTTTATCCTTATTTAAATGTATTAAATTCGTGGTTAAAAGTTGAAATTACTTTTTCTTTGCCATCTAATGTACTCGTACATATGTACATCTACACAAGTATGAGTGCATTAAGTACAAATGCTTGTATAATATATTCGCGGTGGCATATGTGAATTTTCGAAGTTATGTGATGGAGAGCGTGCTTGATAGGCTTTATGCGTTTGTTTGAACGAAAAATTTATGTAAATTTAAATATATACATTTTTTTTTTGCAACAAGCTTGTGCGCACAACTTACGTGGCACAAAACTAGCTGCGAAGAGCTGTGGATGGGTTGAGCGTGTAGCTGTTGCAAATTATTATTTTTTTCCTAGCGTCCAAAAGTCGGCCAAAAATTTCCTTAAATGCATGAATAAACAAATTCACCCAGTAATATTAAAAGGTTAATATTTGACCGATTAATTGAAACTTTATTTAAATTTGAGATCATTTGATTAATCAGAGAAGAGTTTTGCAATAATTAAGTGGAAAATTAACAAGGGAGAAGGATAAAGTTCGGATGGAACTGAATATTAGATACTCCGCTCAAGCCTATGTTAAACGTCAGAACGCATTACCAGTTTTCACACGACTATAGTCTTGACCCATGTTAGTATTATATATCTTGGCAGATGTTTGGAAGCCACTGTAACTACAATATTATATAAATCACATCAAATTCTATGTCCCTTGATAGACAAAATAAAGGTCTGCTAATGGAAGCTAGGTAGAAGATAGGAATATTCATCACCAACTGGCGCGTACAAATTTCGAAAAATATTTCTCATATAACTGTTTCCGGCCGCGCTCATCCTCCATTTTGTGGTGTGCGTCTTGAGATTTTTCCAACAAATGCAGGTTTGATAGTTCTTTTTGTGAGGATATTTTATTTCATATGAGAAATACACTCTCAGGGGTTGACATTCTCTGCCGAGGAGCGACCGCAATTTGAAATTTTAACTTAATTTTTATTTAAATTAATTTTTTACAACTTTTGGAGGTTGATCGTACCAAGATTTGAACCATGGCCTTCTGAATGACATGCTCGCCACTCAGTTACTGCTGCAACAAATCGCTTCAGCTGTTACCAAGCACCAATTATATATAATAGGTGTAGTAAAGAGTAATCCATTATTTTTCCAATAGAAGGCGTTATTTATCTGTATCTCGCGTTGTAAAAGTCCAATATGGTTCCACTAGATAGCGTTTGAATGATGACATTTCGTACTAGAAAAACTTCTCTGACAGTTTTGGGAATGGTTGATTCAGTTTTGTTTGAGCATGCGTCAAAGTGGACACTAGCCAATAGAAAATACGCTATATTTTACAGTTTGCCATTTGAATATATAATGGATTTCTTTTTACTACCCCTGATATATATGCATATATATATATAAGTACTGAAATTTATTTTGACAATGATTTAAATCCGTCATTGAAAATGTAATTCATGTTAGTTAACCTTGGTCCGACCAACATATAAAATATATTGTAGATTAATTTAAATAAAAGATTAGAAAGAAGAGCTGTCATCGGTTATTTTAGGATGAAATTTTAATTTTAATATCTGACTTGTAGATATGAAAATGTAATATCAAACTTCATGCTGTTAGTTTCTTTTTTGACAGATTTATGATCCAAAATCTAAAATCTCAAAAATCATTCGAATATATGCTATGATTGTCCGGTCTAGCTGAAATGATCGTTTAAATGTGGAAGTGCATATATGTACCACATTTGGTGGAAATAACTCAAAAACTGAAAAAACAGTTTGATTACAAACAGACGAAGAGACGAAGAGAAGGATAGATAGACATGGCTAAAACAACTCTACTCAACAGTCTGATCATATCGGTATAAATTTTGAAAAGATATATCTCTTCTCTTTGTGATACCTACATACTTGGGATCAAAGTTTCCATTTATTGGATATAATAGATAAAAATCCTCATAGCTTTGGCGGTAACTAAACGTAATTCCGTATTTTGGCATTCAGTTCTAGGCTTTATTTACCATAGTTAGAATTTTGCGGTTCATTTCAAATTTGCATCGATACATTGGGATTGTGTTACCCTACAAAATAAACACCTTTTCTACTTTAGAGTTTTTACAGAAATTTAATTAAGGACGGAAATAGCCTTCAGCGATATTTATTGCTGATATATGACTTAATCGCGTTTCCAATTAGAATTAATTTATACTTTTTCTTAATTAAAAAAAGAAGGGAATAATTAAATATATTCATATATAACCGCTTAAGCGATTTCCAGCAGAGCTCCTACTCCAATTCGGGATATTTTTCTTGATGTTTTCTCCAACAAATGGAGCGACCTACAGTTTATGTTATGTCAGAAACACACTCGGAGGGGTTGACATTTCCTTGGATGTTGGTTGGACCAGGACTTGAATACTGGCCTTCCGAATGGCAGTACGCAATGCTAACCCCTCCATATCCAACCCAACATTCGTAATCTAATATGAAGCAGATTTTACTATAAAATCTTTACATTCTATGATAGATAATCTGAGTTGTTAGAAATGGCGAAATTTAAAAATATTTTGTCTTTCATTGAACTTATTCTTCTTTTTTGGGCCCATAAAAGTTCATTTTGCAAAAATTTGATCCAAATTTCGTTGTGAAACTTAGTCTTTCAAAAATAACTTAACAAAAAAATTAAACCTAAGAAAAAGTATAAAGTATAAATCAAATAATTTGTAAAATTAAAATCAATAATTGTATTCATTTAGTGCTCTTTTTTCATATAAGCCTGACATACGCGAATGAATAAAAATGAATAATACACTTTTTTAACGCATATTGTGTTAAGTTGAAAAATTTAGCTCCTTTTGGAATTGTTTTAATTTTTTTTTTTTGAATCCTTTTATTGGATAAAAAATTGAAAGAGCATATAAACAATTGAAAATTGTATGGTTTATTTAAAAATTTATTTTTATTGACATATAAAAAATAAATCCATATAAAATTTTGTAGGGCGTTACAGTACATCGCCCATGTGATCAAAGGCCCACACCCAAAAGGGGAGTTTAAGTGCGTACATTGATCCCTTTCAAAAGGTGTCCCAAACTGCTTTATGTCAAATTCAAAATAAACATATCTATAAATATACGTGTATGCAAACAAAATAGCAAATGTATGTGTGTTTGTTCATAGCATAATATTCAAATAAATCTTGGCATGCGAAAGACCGAGAAAAGCTCACTTCTTTGTTGTTATTTTAGAGACATGCAAAGCCCGAAAATATATATGTGTATGTATGTACATACCCTTGTTTAGATAATTGTGTGCGTGCGTTGCCGTCATTAAAATCTTTTCGAAGCAATTTTCCTGCCTTAACATGGCTTTGTGATATTTACGCACGTCCACCTCAAAATATTTCAACACGAACGCACACTCGTCCAAGAACAAATGCAAAGTAGTATGTAGGTGTGTTTGTTCAGGCAATGCTATGTGTATATTTGTTTATGCAAATATAATATAAAGATATTTATACTTTTACTTGCTCTCTTTCTGCCTTGCTTGCTTTACAATTTCTTTGCTATTGTGGCATACAATGTTTATTGCCTACATTATTATTGCTGATATTGCCATTGTTGTTGCCTAACTTTGAGACTTTGTATACTTTTGCACACATTAACTGGCAATTCATTATTATGCCTGCCCTTTGACCGTAACTGTTTAGTGAAATCCGACAAATTGGCTCAATACTTAATAAGCTTTTATCATGTGCCTGGTTGAATGTGTGACTTTTGGGTCATAATAGACATATTGAATGACAACAAGTTGCCGTGGGCAAGCATACCAATACACAAACATATCTACCAAATGATGAATATGTTAAAATTTGTTAAACTCGCCACTTTCCCATTAAAAAATGAAATTAATCTGATTTGTTATTGTTGGAGAAAAATAAAAAGAAATAAAATATAGAACTCTTAAATTAAATCAAATGAAATATATTAATATAATAAAAAAAAATAAATAAAATAATATAAATACATACAAACTAATATAAAATAAAATAAATTAAAATAAAATAAAATAAAATAAAATAAAATAAAATAAAATAAAATATAATAAAATAAAAAAATTATATAAAATAAAATAAAATAAAATAAAATAAAATAAAATAAAATAAAATAAAATAAAATAAAATAAAATAACATAAAATAAAATGAAAAAAATAAAATAAAATAAAATAAAATAAAATAAAATAAAATAAAATAAAATAAAATGATATAAAATAAAAAAAAATAAAATAAAATAAAATAAATTAAAATAAAATAAAATGAAATAAAATAAAATAAAATAAAATAAAATAAATAAAATAAATAGAAAAAAAAAAAAAATAAAATAAAATAAAATAAAATTAAATAAAATAAAATAAAATAAAATAAAATAAAATAAAATAAAATAAAATAAAATAATATAAAATAAAATAAAATAAAATAAAATAAAATAAAATGAAATAAAATAAAATAAAATAAAATAAAATAAAATAAAATAAAATAAAATAAAATAAAATACAATAAAAAAAAATAAAATAAAATAAAATAAAATATAATAAATTAAAAACAATTAAACAAAGTAAATTAAAATAAATTTTATTTAAATTTAATATATGTAATGAAATAAGATAAATGAAACTTAATTAAAAAATTATAATAAAAAACAAAAATCAATAAAACAAAATGATATTGAATTAAATAAACAATATTTGTAAAACATTGTATTTTATGAATAATGTGTAAATTAGCAAGCTACTTAGCACAGAAATATGCATATTCAGTGTAGCAATAATTATATCTTGCAATATATGTAGGTATGTTGAAATCGAGCTCATTTATGCTTGAACTGTTTGTTCCATGAGACATGTTGGCTTGCAGTTTTCGTTTGATAATAATAAAAACAAACAGTTGCGACTTTTAGAAATATTACATCCTTGCATCATCGCACTACTGGTGGCAACAGAGCAGACACTTAAAATCCATGTCACAATTAGTATGACTTTAACTGCCAAGTGGACGGACAAATAGTGCTGGAACGAAAAAGAGTTCGCTGTTTGCTGTTAACTTTTGTCGGGCTGCAACTTGCGTGCAAGATACTCCGCTTTCGCCCACCAAGAAAGAGAACTGCTAGAGCAACGCACAGTTCATTGCATTTCGCGCCAACGCCTCATTACACAGAACTTCATTCGGTGTGTGTGGAGAGGAAAGTTTTTTCAATGGAGTCCCTATGACATGCAATTCCATTTGCTGCTCCAGCTTTGAGCGCCTGCAAGTGTTGTCAGAGTTGTTTTCTAACTCAGTTGTTTGATTTTTGACTTGCATGACTCACAGTCTGACACTTTCCTTGACTTACAGCGCATTGTGAGCTCACTCACTTGACTGCTTATGGTTGGCTAAGTAGCCGCTGCTCTGTTTGGGTGTTCAGTCGTTTGTCTTGGCATGTCTTCCGTTGTCATCTTGTATTTTGTTGCCTCCACTTGGTTGAATGCCAAGTCAGCATTTACCTACATACACAAGAAGATTGGTTCCTTGGTTGGTTGGTTTGTTGGTTTGTTGGTGACTATTGTGATGATAACTCTGTGGCTGATGGCCGCTGGCAGCAGGCTTCACTCTGAGTTGAGCTTGTCACTTCACTTCTCAGTCACAGCACGCTACTCCTCAGTTGGATAACTGGGAACCACTGATAACTAAATACTCGTACATGCATATGGCTAATACTTCCTTCTTAGACTGAAGTTTTCTTGGCATTGCGTTTGCCTGTAGGCTCAGTTGAATATTTCTTGAATATCTGTATTTTTTCCTCTCCCTCCTTCTCTCACACGCAACATTTTTGTAAATTGCTATTTTCGCCTAATGCGACATGCCAACGAACATGTGTTTGGCTTGTAGCGTTCTAGACAAGAAAAAAACAAAAAGAAAAAAGAAAAACCGACTTCTCTGCTACTGTTGTTATTGGTGTTGTTGTGGTTGTTGGTTTCGTATTGAAGTTGCACGACTACAGACAGCTCTTAACTCAGTCAGTTGCTGAGTAAGAATTTTGTTGTTGTTGTTATTGCTGCTGATTCTGGTTTTGTTGCATCTTAAAAGTTTTATGCTCCATTTTTGACGTCATTTGCATTTTCTTATACAAGCATACTCCGCTCATTGTTGCATCCACAAACTAGTTGGCATACATTTGTGGTGCCACAAACCATATATATGTATGTATGTGCCTTCCTATTTGTATGTATGTACATGCGCTTGCCACATATTAATGTTAATTGCTAGTATAAATATACCATATATGCACTAGTAATTGTGTCATTTATCATTGTTAGTGTGTACTTTTCCAAAATTGGCCGGATATGAGGCAGTGTGCCAGTGCAGAGTCCTATGTGAGAATCTTAGGCTGATGAGAAGTTTAAATCCTGATTTTTCATACGCATATTATTAAAAACTAACACTTCTCAGAAAATTTATAAAAAAAAATTGGAATTATTTTGTGTTCAAAACCAATTTTTCTTTGAAAATGATTATAAGGTGAAAAAAAGTCTTTTATATAGAATATCATTTCTCTTTGTTTTGAAGCCTTACCGTAGTACACTACCTATATATTTTTGGAAAATAATTGGTCTCGAAGTTTTTTAGAAATCTATTGTATTTGTTCTAAACCCAAAAGCCTTGGAAAAAGATTTGCCTTTAAGATTTTTCTTTACAAATAGCGTACGTATACTCTTGACAAACCAAAAAAGGCCTAAATGTAGGCAATGCTCCACAAAACAACAGCTAAGATTTAGTAAAAACAAAAATAAAACGTTGCCTACATTTCCGATGACATTGATAACAAAATCAGAAGAAAATAAAGTAAATATAAACATATACCTATATATTCAAAAAAGATTTTTGTACTTTCTGCAATATCCTAATACTTAAAAAAAATTTCCGCATTGACATTTTCTTTTCCAATATATGTATTTTTGGATATTTTCCAAATAACAAATTCTCACGTCCGTAACTGTGATTTGCATTACTATTCTTTATTTATGTTTATTTTTTATTTTTGCCGTAAAATCTAACATACACATACACGGTGTGTACCAAAAATAACCGAACTTTATATTTAAATCATACAACATACAGCGCCATCTATTGAAAATTTGCAACATTAAAAAGATACATTCATCCTCTTTCAAACGCACCTAACTTCATGTAAGTCGGATGACAGATGTAAAAGTGACAGCCATTTCAATAAAACCAAAAGTGTGCTAATGGTTCCAAAAAAAAAAAATGGAACAAAGAGCAAATATAAAATTTTGTGTCAAACTTGAAAAAAAAATTGAAATTTAAGTTTAAAAAATTAAAAAAAAATTAAAAAAAATGAAGCAGCCGTAACCGAGGTACTGAAGAACATTTCTATAAAAGACATAAAAAATCTATGTTTGGTCGTTCCAAACGTTGTGTTGAGTCAAATGGAACCTATTTTGAATAAATAATAACTTTCAAAGATAATATAATGTGTATTTTACTATTTTATATCCAAAAAGTTCGGTTATTTTTGGGACACACCGTGTATAAGCAAACAAACGTACATTTTCCGCGGCGGTTGTGGTGTAAGTGCCACAAAGCAGCCAATTGTTTTGCTTTGTTCTTAGAACAGAAATGAACAAATAGATGAAAAAATATTACACTATACAATATACCTGAAAAAGGGTGAAGCTCTGTGACGTAGTCAAACTTTATTTATAATTGCAGTTCAATGTGATGGAATTCAACTACTTCAAACAGTTTTACATGTACGAGTATATTAAAATATACATTCTCATGCATTCACATTTCTTGAATATACTCGTAAACATATAAACATACGTACAAGTATGCATATATACCAAATTTCATATTTTCACTTTCTCTTTGAAGAATAAGAAGAATGTTACTACTGACATATATTTATATTTAATAATATTTAATTTTGTTGCTGTTTTACTTTTGCTTCTGCTCTGTAAGCATTTGCGGTATGCCACTGTGGCCTGCGTTTGTTGTGTGGGTTGTAAAATTTCAACAACAAATGCAGTGAAGAAATTCAAATTTAAATAGTATATTACATCAAAAATAAATTTATAAATATTTTCGTATTGAACCCTTGGTCTTGAATTCGAATACGAAATTTAATTTTGTTTAAATTTTCTTCACATTTGGAAATATTTAAAAAGAACCTACAATAATATTTACAATAGGATTAACATAAGCTTTTTACTTTATAGTTGCCATTTTATTTGTGGTTGTGTAATGTTTATCAAAACTTTTATTTTCGTCAAGAAGATTTACTAAAAATTTCAAATTTTCTTTTCCCGGGATTTCCATCAGATTGCATTGTCATCTGGTGCTAGCACTTTCTTCACAATACTTGTATATAGGAAAATACATATATGTCAAAGCGCAAGCAGTTTCTTTCATTGGAAAAAAAATTACCAAGTTAAACGAAGTTTCTTGTTGTATAATTTCAGAAATTTTTTAAAACATTTACATAAATGTTTGGCGTTCCTTAAGCTTGAATAAAATATCTTTGGTCACATTTTAAAGAAAAGCTGTTTGAAATTAAACATTTGTTCAGGAGATAAAGACAGCTTGTTTGTGCGAAAAGGTGAAAAACCCGCAACTAGATAAAAACAATTAATAAAGGCATATTTCTTTATGAAAAATAAGTTGTGATTGTGTGTTGATAAATATTTAAATTAATTTAACACCAGGCCGAGTTTAATGAAATTTCATGCATATATGTATATAATATATAATATACTAAATTAATTTATTTTAGTATATGTACACATATACCAGGTGTGTTTGTTGAAGTGTGCCGGTTTTACTAGTCGCTTGCAATATGTATAAATTTCTATGATTTGGCATGTATGTAATTTTTTTCTATTAACATTAACCTACAAAAATACGCAAGTCACATTCCGCCAAAATAATAGCGTCATATTTGTTTACCTCAGTGAATATGTCGAGTTTCGTTCCGAGTAAATCGCATTTGCGGCATTCGTTGCTTTTCTTATTTCATCAAAAGAAAAAAGCAGCTGAAGCTCACCGGTTGCTGGTAGAAACTTATGGTGAACATGCTCTAGTGATTAGAACATGTGAGACATGGTTTCGTCAATTTAAAAGTGGAGATTTCGATTTGACAGACAATGAACATCTTGGTGCAGCGAAAAAGTTCGAAGACGAGGAATTGCATCTTGATCCAACCCAATCGCAAAAAAGTTGTCAGAAACACTACATGTGAGTCGAGGAGTAATTTGCCAACGTTTAATAGCCATGGGAAAAATCCAGAAGTATGGAAAATGGGTGCCACACCAGCTGAACGATAGACAAATGGAAAATTGAAAAACCGTTTGAGAAATGCTGCTTAAACGATTCGAAAGGAAATCTTTTCTGCATCGAATTGTCACACGGGACGAAAAATGGATTTATTTTGAGAACCCGAAGCGAAAAAAATCATGGCTTTCCCCTGGTGAAGCTAGCCCATCGACTGCAAGGCCAAATCGCTTTGGCCGTAAGACAATGCTCTGTGTTTGGTGGGACAAGTGTGGTGTGGTGTACTACGAGTTGTTAACACCTGGTGAAACGGTGAACACGGATCACTACCGACAACAAATGATCAATTTGAATCATGCGTTGATCGAAAATCGGTCGGAATGGACCCGAAGACATGGCAAAGTTATCTTGCAACATGACAACGCGCCGTCTCATACCGCTAAACTGGTAAAAGACGCCTTAAAAAACTTAATTTGGAAATATTATCCCACCCGCCGTACTCTCCAGACCTCCCTCCGTCCGACTTTCACCTTTTCGCATCGATGGGACACTCCCTTGCAGAGCAGTACTTCGCTAATTTTGAAGAAGTCGAAAAATGGCTCGTCGAATGGTTTGCCTCGAAAGAGAAAAAGTATTTTTGGAATGGTATCCATAATTTGCCTGAGAGATGGGCGAAATGCGTAGAAACCAATGGTCAATACTTTGAATAAAAAAATTTTGAGATTCCTCTGAAAATTAAGTGTTTTCTTTATCGAAACAACCGGCAAGTTTCAACTAACACACCTGATGCATATGTGAGTGCTCTAAAAGCTTAGTATTCTAATATTACAGGGGTTGCGTTATTTTTTACCTACTCATATCATCATGCATATCGGCAATAGTCAGAGATTAGCCATCCATAGAAATTTAAATACATATGAAATAGTACGTATTAATCAAGGTCAAAAATCTGTTAAGCGGCTGCAAAGCTAAAAGGCACCAATCTGATAAAATTCAAGAAAATCAATACTATTTTCTATTTTCTGGGAATAAATTTGCTAGTTATCACTGATATGTAGCCAGGAACAAAAATTAGAATGTGTTAGAGAGAGTGGATCGAATATACTGAAAAAGTTACTTATGTTTATTAAATTTACTATCAAACAAGTTTTTATTGAATACTCGTTGAAACTTTGTATTGTTAAATAGCATAGAAAATATTTCATGCTTTAAAAATCATTTAAAATTTATTCTGTATACAAGAGAATGAAAGAAAACGTAAAAGTTGTGACGTCGCAATTTTGTTTCAAATGTTTTACAAAGACATAAAGACACCTTAGTACAAACATTCAACCGAACTGAATCATAAACATAATTTACCTGGTACTGGAAAGAATATACAATAAATTCAAGTAAATGAAACCATAAATACAATTTCTTTTAACTAAGTCCATTCTTGGTCTCCTTCCCGGAAGAAAAAGTTGGCATCTATTTTTTTCTAGTAAAGCAAATCATAAAACAATTTTTTTCGAATAGCACTGATCCACATTCGAAAATTTTTGTTCTGTGTGTTTCTTGGACCTAGATCAATCGAAATCGGCTCAGTCGTTCTTCAGTTATAAGCGTTATAACTACCATCACTCTTCTTTATATACATAGATTTATTTTTCTCATTATTATTATTTTTTTTAGCTGACGAACTTAGCACAAAAATGTCATCTTTTCAGAATAAATGAATGAATAAATCGAAATCACTCTCCATTCAGGTTGCATTAATTGCATGCATCGCGTTTTACAATCAATAAAAATGAATTAAGAAACAAAAACAGCAAGCAATTAAGGATTATAACTACGCGTGCATATAAAATAATTACGACCCACTTATTCTATAAATCAAAATTTTACCTTAAAAAGTAACTAGCAGTGACATTAACAACACCGGAGACGTTAGCTAAAGCACAAATAAAACCTATTCAAGCTAATATGTAATGGAAAATATTAAACCATTAAAGAAATATAACAAAAATATGAATGAAAATGTGAGCTAAAATGTCACAAAACTGTTGGTCAACTAACACATTCGAATTGCAACACACACATATGCAACAGGGAACTGGCATGCTACTCAAAAAGGTATTTGCTACCAAAAAGGTATGGCGCTTGAGTAGAAAAAAAAAAATAAATTTAAAAGAAGAAAAGAAAAACAAAAGAGGGAAGTACAATATCGAGGTGTATGAAAAGGTACACGACAAGGTTGGAATAGTAGCAATGAAGCTGAAATTTGAGTGGAGTCCAGCCATACGTACATTTAACTGTAAAGCACACTAAGAGACGTTGCAAGAATTATTTTCAACATTATTTGAAATTATTTGTTATAGCGCATATTTCATAAAATCACCCACAGCTACTCAGTTGAAATTTTATGCGTGCAACATCGATGAAAGATGTAAAGTATTTAAAAAAAAAAAATTTCATACTACATGCATGGTTTACATATAAATACGTGTATATGCAAACTCCGCAAGTTGCGGAAATATTCACAATATTTCAGAAGTACTTAAAGGTATACATTCATATATACATAAGTGTAGGCAGCTGCAACAAACTCTCATAAGATCGTTTAAGTTCTCATATTTGCTAGGGTTCCTGAGGGACTTAGGGTTGAGCTACGTAATGTCTTAAAAATAAGAACGCACAATAAATCAATAGTACACATCATTCCTTCCATAAAAAATTCCTTTATATTTATACGTAATATTTGTCCTTTTTTAACTTCTCTACATAATCGTGATTGATTTCAATATATTTCTTAAGCCTATAGATCCACTTCTGAAAACAGTCTTCAAAATGTTGATTTTTAAGCTTACCAAGTTCAGCATTAATCGCATTAATTATCTTCTCGTTGCTATCAAAGACTTTTCCTTTTAAATTTTTGGAAATAACCAGAAATCACAAGATGTTAAATCTAGGAAATATGGTGCTAGGCGTAATTCTTCGAATCCAGAGATCGCAATAAAATTACTCGTTATTTCAGCAGTGTGGGATGGTGCGTTGTCATGATATAAAAACTAGCACCGTTAATCCTCTCTTTTACTGTTTTCCAACAAATTATTGAAAACTCTTGGTTTTCGGTGTATTTTGCAGTTACCATTTGACCATTTTCCAGCGGAGTAGCACCTACAGTTTTAGATTGGAAGAAGTAAACTGACATCATTACTTTTGCTGCTGATTTTTGTTGCTTAGTTTTTAAGGGTGGATTTGATCCTGTTAGGCTCCATCCCATGGACTGTTATTTGGTTTCTGGATAGTACTTATAGAGCCAAGATTCGTCGTCAGTAACGACGTTATTAAAGTTGCTAGACTGATTTTCGAATTTGTTTAAGAAAAATTGAGCAAAATGCACTCGAGCCTCATTTAAAATTCGTGGTACCCATCGAGCGAATTTCATCGTGTTTCCCAGATGATTACATAATATTCGCGATACAGCCATGACATTCATTAGCATTCATTTCTTGTGTCAATCATGGGTCTTCGTCAAATTTGGTCTTCACAAGAAGTGCAGTGATGTCATCATGTGAAGATTCTGGTCGATCTTCTCGAGACTCGTCCTCTACGGACTTACCACTTAGAAATAGTCTTTAAAGATGGTGTAATCGTTCCATATGAAATTTGGCATTCACTGAATTTTTGTATTGGCTGTAAATTACGCCGAGACCCGAAGAGAATCACATGGCGAATTTCTGTTTGCCTTAGTGGTGGAATTTTGTCTGATCTATCCTCAGCTATCTTGGGTTTCTCGTGCCCATTTTAGCCGATCATTTTAAAATTTGAAAAGAAGACTAATAAAGTAATTGCAAGGGAATTTGGTATATTTAGATTTAACAAAAACAAATTGAAAGTCATCAATTTATCAAACTTTTGTTAATCCCCTCGTATGTATGGATATGATTTTATCTTCAATTTTGAAATTAAATATTTTTTGATTGAAAAATATAAGAATAAGTAGTTAATTTTTTAGTTTTAATAAACCCTTCGTTCATCTATGCACACAATTTATTTCAACTGGGTGTAAGAGTATTTAGGTTTATTTGTGATTTTAAATGTTTGCATAGCGAGTTCAGACTATTAATGGGGTTTACGATGTAGAAGGAATATATAACAACAAAAGTGTTCTAGCTTTATCGGTTTTAGATAGCTAAAACTTTACGAGGGGAGGGCAATCAGAAAAAAATTGGAAATATTCGAATAAGCAGTAATGGTCGGCTATGAGCTTCGAAAATTTTATCCTAAAGGTTTCGAAAATAGGTAAAATTAAGAACACTCAGTTTTTACTTAAAAGCTCTTAAATAAGCCCGACGTATAGAATTTCCTTCAAATTCGAGGATCTGTAGAAAAGGAACACACTAGAATGGAGTCTCTGAGTTAAAAAAAATTTGTTTGCTTTAAAATTAAAAAAATTGCTTTTAGACAAATTTGGTCATCTTCCGTAATTCCTAGATGCTTTTTCAGGTCATTGTTATGTTGAATTGTTTTTGGGTTTTCATTTAAATGGAACTGTTTCAGACCATATATTTCTTGGAAATGTTTGGTTCAACAGTTAAGCTTGAGATGACAAAACACAGCCCTTTGGTTTCGAATCGATGAAATGGATAACCTTATACATATATGGAATCGGTGCTTTCTAACCGCTAAAACCGAGCTTTTTTCTATTTGTTGGTGTGCGCTTTTATATATTACCAACAAATGGATTAACTTAAAATTTTTTTAAGCCACCATAGAATGGCTGAAGAACTTTTATTTCATTTTTCGAAATGGACTCGGAAGGTTTGACATTCTCTGCCGTGGGGCGACCGTAATTATAAAAATTAATTTTCTATAATTTTTAGGATGCTGACCGAACCAGAACTCGAACCTTGGCCTTCCGAATGGTAATACGAACTGATAAACACTCAATTATTGCATAATATAACAAAGTATTTGATGTTCTAAATAATAAAAAATATTACCACAATTTACTGATTATTGCTTATCCATACAATGCATTAATTTCCAAAGGCCACCAGCTTCAAAGAAAGTTTGTGCGTGACTTCTGCCTACAATTTTGCCTCATGTGGTATTTCGTCAAATCGCTTGAAGGCACTTCATTCGCTTACTTATTTTATTTTATTTATTTTACTAATTTACCTCTTTACATATATTTTTCCTTTCTGCTTCCAATTCTGTACGCTATATCTCGCACTTAGCTTTATTTGGCATTCGCTGAATATTTGGCGCACATGTTTCATCCTTTCGTTGAATTCTACTATTTTACCTGCATTTTTTCGTTGTTATTGTAATTGTAAAAAGCTCCAAACCTTAATATCGGCCTATGTCAATATAAAGGAGATTGTTATGGCCAAAATGATTCATAACTTTTACAGGTGAAAATTTTTCGGGTAAAGCTTTTAAAATGGTGTGTGAGAGAGAGAGAGAGGAACCAAATGGGAGAGAGTTTCAAAAATGGTAAGATAATATATATGGAGGAGAGTTGTAGAGTTTTAACACGAATATATTCTCGTATTATATAAAATTTGCTCATTTATGAAAGTGAGCACATGGTAATATAACGAAACAGCAATCAAAACAAAAATGATAACATACAAATGGTTACGAGAAAAATATTTCCGCTTATTTTGCCGATATAACTTTCGCAGTGAAAAAAAAAGAAAACAGTTTATGGAATGAAATATAAAAACCTACCACCATAAAGAAATTAAATATTACAAGAAAAACTTAAAATTAATGTAAAAAAGTAATTGAATGTGTAAAGAAAACTTATACAATTTAATAAAAAAGAAATAAAAATAAAAATTTGCTAATTTTTTTAAAGCTTTAAACTCAAAAAAAAAATACAAAGACATTTTTATTAACAAAAAAATTGTCATTAAAATAGGAAAAATATACATTAAATTGAATATAATGGAACACTGTTATATTCATTGCACAAATTAAAAAGAAGTAAATAAATAAATAAAAACTTATTTTTATTAAATTCGTGTATGTACACAAACAGATAAAATAGTATTTTTCACAGTTTTGTAAAAAATAGTAGAGACTAATAAAGTAATCAAAAATTTTCATATTATAAAGTCCTATAACAATTTTGGGGATATTTAAATATTTTTTAAAGTCAAAACATAAAAAAAGCAAATAAATGGAGGAATAATAAATATAAAAATTTTTATATTATTTTGATAACAATATACAATAAAATTTTTTATTTGGTTTATTTTTTACTTAAAAACCAAAAAAAAATTTAAAAAGTTTCTATGGTCATTTTTGAGAAATTTATTAGAATTAAAATTTTTTTTTACACTTTTTACTAAAAATTCAATAACACAAAGTCCTCCGTTTATTTCCAATCAAAGGTTCATTTAAAATTTTTTCCATCCCATCTTAAGCCTTCCTGACCTGCCTACAAGTAAGCAGTTTGAATGCCACTGTTATGAATTTTATCATATGTACATATATATAAATATTTACGCTAGCATTAGTTTGGCGCCAATTTGCTTTTCTACTCATTCGCCAACTGCATCAAACTCTCGCAACAGACACACGTTGAAATTAATAAACAGAGTGAGAGAGAGAGAGTGAGAGATTGAGAGAATGCGCTGCTGAAGAGACATTGCTAAACGAGTGAACAAACAAAGCGTAACACATACAAAATACTACGTAATGCTCGTGTTTTCCAGCAGCTAGTAAAAAAGCGAATGACCGAAGTTCAAGCGGCAAAACCGACAGGATGAAAACACGACAGGCTACCATCGCAACGAACCAGTTTGTGACGGATACTCGTAACGAGCGGTACGGCGATATTTTAAAGCGGCAAACGATAGCAAAATTACTTTATTTCATATAAATATAATATTGAAATATATGTTTGAGCATTATAACCAACAACTACTATACATTATACCTATGTGCATAACATTGCAATTGAATATCTAATAATAGTAATATAAAAAAATATTTTACATATACGCACAGCTATTTAAAAAAGTTATGTAAAAAAGTGCAGTTTTTGAGAATAAATATTTTGTGGAATTTCTGTGTTTATTTTGAAAAAATACATACTTATGTAAATGTTTTTCGGAATATGCATATACCTACTGTATTAAACAAAACAAAACCAATAATTTTTGCGCGCCTTTGAAACTTGCAAGGCAAAACATTATTAAAACTAATTGAAATAAAAATTGTGGAGCCACTAATAAATCATAAAAATCAAAAAAATCCTATGCGTATGTGTGTGTGAGTGTACGCCGACCCAATGTGATTAGTGCATACGAAATGCCGGAATTGTGTGGCTAAGCGAAGTGGAATTTAGGTTGCGATAACCATATATATATATATATTTATATGTATATTCTGCAGCAACAATAAAAAATGGTAAACAACAATCAACAATACCTGTAAGAACCATTCAAAGGCTGTACACCGTACACCATACACTGAACACGATATGATCTAATGACCCATAAATGCTTGCATGAAATTTACAAACACTCACTCTACATTCACTCTACACTCACAAGCACACATACACCCATAATATATGCCAAAAAAATTCATATGCATAATCTAAGAGCTTTGTTTGGATTTCTTCCTTTACTTGTAATACTCATGTTATGCACACATGGTTACGTATACGCGCCGTTGTACCTCAGCAAGACCTTCTTTTGTGGCGCAAAGCAAAGACCAAAGTGTTTTGACCCTCTTTTCTTGTTGCTGTTGTTTTGTTTAGGGCAGCGCACCTCGAACGCAACCAAGTGCGAACGGCTTAACCTTTTGTGGGCATTTTGCATGCCATGGCAACAAATTTCACACACACGCTTACAAGGCACAATAAAAATAAACAAATAAGCAAATAATCTGCGGATGTATGGCAATGTAAGCAGAAACTTGAGTGGAGCTTGAAATACTTTTTTTTTTTTGTGTTCGTTACGTTCAAACTGACTGACTCTCGTATTTGGGAAATTTTGTGTGTCTTCATTAATATCGAAATTTTCGGTGTGCAATATAATGATGTGATGATTGTTGGTAACGGCTTTGTTATTGCGGTCAACAGTGTGGTGTGAACAAATGAATAGAAGTGACTTATGAAGCAGTACTAACAGCTAGCCACCTAAATGTTTTTAGTCTCAGTTCCGTAAGCCTGAAGCACATGACAAAATCAAAAAAAAAAAAATTTCAAAAACGATCTAGAAATGCAACTTTTAACCGCACGCATCCTATTCACCAGGGAAGAATAGGCTCAGGCTCTACTTCATCGGTACCACTAACTTTGACTCTGAGATATCATTTGCACAAGCTAGGTAAAGAGGAATCGGTTCAATGTAGAAAATGCATGAGGAATGGCTGGAGCGACAGTCTTACGGAGGTTCGCGAAACCATAATTGAAATAAGCGGGAAAATTAACTAACTAATTGCGTTAGGTGCAACTGCTTATGGTCAGGTCCACAAACACTACTTTTCAACCCCCCACCCAATTCGCTCTTGTGTACAGAAACATATCTGCTTATATATCTACATATAGTATACAAGTATTTGTGCTTGTAGCATTTTATGAGCAACTTAAAAGTTTCTTTATCACATGTCGCGCATTGCCTCTTGGCAAGATCACCGCATTTCGGGGCGCATTAAACATCTCATTTGCATATACACACACACGTACACGCAAACGTGTCATACTTAAGATGCTTGTAAAATCACACTAGTAAAAGCATATCAACATAACACATATAAAGCAACGCATAAACTTAAGCAGCAGCGTAAAAGCTTACAGAAACTTTTGGGCCAGAAGAAGAAGTAAATCCATTGGTGTTGCAACCCTTTAAGAATTTTTTTAATAATTGTTTCTTTTCTTTCGCTTCATTTTTTTTTTTTTCTCCAAAAAAATAAGATCGTGGAAAACTCTGCTGGCTGAATAGAAAGGTTTTTCTTTTTTTTTTAAGTTTTGTTTCTTCTTACTTACCGCTGATATTATGAGAAGTCTTTCCGACATATGTATCAGTATATAATGTTGTGTTGTATAAAAATAAAAACTTTTTTGAAAAAAAGCCTTAAAAATTCCTCTTAAATGCTTTTCAAGTAAATCGCTACTGGTACCTTGCATCTGAACCGGCTAGTGAAATTTAAATTAAGCTTTGGATTTTCTTTTAGCTTTTGTTCAGAAAAATTTTCAAAATTGTACGAAATGTCATATGTATTTGATAAGAAAACAAAAGTGGATTTCATGCACTCTATAGCTGCCAACAGGAGAAATCTGAATCATTCTGAAGCCTCTTCATCATTAAAACTTACAGTTTTCAAGAAATTTTAATTGAATAAAATTTTAAAAAATATTAGAAAGATAGAACGGTTGGTAAAAATCGATATAAATAATTAATATTTATTAATTATTCGGCTGCGGTAGCGGACTGGTTAGCATTGCGTATTGCCATTCAGAATTCTCGTTGCGAACAACATACAATAGTTATAGAAAATTAATTTTAATTAAAAATTAAGTTAAGTTTTCTAATTGTAAGTGTATTTATCCGAGTGTATTTCTGATATGAAATAGAGGTTACTCATAAAAAACCATCAGTCATTCGTAGACGGCTTAGTATAAACTGTGGGTCCCTCCATATGTTGGGTAAACATCAAGACGCAAAACCAGAAATTGGTGGAGGACCACTGCCGAAAATCGCTCCAGCGGTTACAGAGCGCCAATTATATATAGCACATATATTTGAAGAAAGTTAATACAACTGATTCTACTAAGAGTTAAAAATATAAATAAATAATAATTCTTAAGTCTGGGTGAATTGTTATTCCAAAAATTACCAAAATTCGAATCTCTTTTAACCTAAAAAATGTTTTCTTTTACATTTTATATTCAAAAAAATTACTGACACGCAAGTGAGTCTATCTCACAAAAATTTTTAACATGGAGAAGAATTTAAAAAAAAAATTATACTTTAAGTTTTATCGATATATCATATCCTATCTACTAAAATTATAAATATTTTAGAATTTTAAATATTATGACAGGGATCTAAATATCGAATATCGAAAAAGTTTTAGCTTAATGGCAAATAATAAATTGTTGAAAAGAAAAAATTCGAACCTAGTTAATTTAAAATTCAGAAACCTCTTAATAGTTACGAGCAAACTATTATTAATGTAAAAACGCGAAGCCCTAGGAAAATTATATCAAAAGCAATTTTTTTTTGCCAGATTTTTTCCCCACTGGGTATTCGAGAAATGCAGAAAGCTTCCAAATGTGTATGCAAATTTCTTTCACTTTACTCTTTGAACATCTTTATTATAGTACCTACAAGTATTTTAATGCTTTCTTGCTGTTGCAATTTGACCTTGCAATACATTCTTAAAAAGCAAAAGTAGCAACATACAACACTGTTGTGGCCTTTCAACTGACTTAAGCTTCTACAAAAAACATATTTAGGTTTTCTTTACAAGAGCACACACGCTTTTTCTCACATTTTCAACGTGCTCTTATGGTCTATGAGAATTCTTTATATCTTTATGTGGACAAAATATTATACAACTTTTGTTTGTGTATTGCAATGCATTCGTATGTTACAGATATGTGACACTTACATTGAAATTCACTCAGTATTTTAAAATATTACTTATTTGCTTTCCTTCATTTTAAAAGCAGAGATATTTTCTTTTTTGTTTTTTTTTTTTGATATTATAAGAACGGAGGCTATTTAATTAAATAAATAAAAGTTAAAAATAAAACCAAATAAAAATCTTTTTTTATTTTTAAAGCTTTTTGCGGTCATTATTGACTTTTCTTTCAACTGAATATTCCTCTTTTGTTTTCAATATCTGTGGGAATGCTGTCTGCTGCTGTGACTTTTTCTCACAAACTCTACTTAATGTGAGTGTATATTTATAGCTATTTTTGATATTGGTTTGTTCGTAAGTAGCTTTTAAAAAAAAGTTCACCAAAAGCAAAAGCTTCTCTTTATTTCTCTTCGCTTTTTATTTATAAAAGTTTAATGCAATAATTTATAGTTGCTTTTGTTTCAGTGCCTGCAAGAACGTTTGGTGGGTGCAAGTCGTAAATAATTTCGGTACTTAGGTCAACAAATTTCTTAAGTCATTCAAGTTTCTCAATTGTAAATTAAACTTATTTTAAAGGCATTTTGTGCTTGAATAATTTACCATGAAGTTCAAACATACCTACTATAACTTCATTTGCTTGCAGTTATGATTCAGCAGATGGATGGTCAATTTTTATACGTTCATTTTTATTTCCATCTTTACTACTGTTTAATTTTTTATGAATCGCATTATGTATACATTTTCCCGCACAGAGTTTGCACCCTTCATACCCATATTTGTCCTAATATCTTAATACTTCAATAAGTAATGCTTATTAAGTACAGCAAGGTCACATTACATATTTGAATAAGTTTTCTACAATTCTCGACTAGATCAGAATTTTCATGAAATAATAAGAATAATGCATTTTAATAATTATTACAAATTTATATAATCCATGCTCTGAATATCAAAAGAGGTTGGAGCTAAAAATATATTGCTATTTCTATTTCTTGAGACTCAATACGACAATTTTTATATTGAAACATATATTAAAGGAAATAGAAGTGACTATAAGAGTTCCAAAAAAATTAGACTTTAAGTTCTGTAAATAAGTAAATAGAATCAAATAAACAAAAAATACTTATTTTCTCGTCATATTTTAATGGATGAGGCTAGAATTTCTGAAAAAAACACAAGTTGCCTAATGAATTCCCGAGTGCTTTTCACTTATCATCCGTTGTTGCGCGAGCGATTTCAGAGTAATACATTCTCTTAGCTTGAGTCAAGCCAAAGTATTTATATGTATCATTTTCTGACATGGCAGAAACCCTCTCATTATTTGACAACTCGAAGTCTAGCATAACAATTTTTCCACATACTACACTAAGTCGAAGACATTTTTGTATACCAAATGACATATTGATGTCATTAGAAAAGTCTTCGGTTAATTCTAGTGTTGTTTTTAGTGTTTTTAGCTGACGTTCGTTTGATATATTTTATTTTTCTATTTCATGTCATTTCATTTTATTTTATTTGATTTTAATTTATTTTATTTTATTTCATTTTATTTTATTCTATTTTATTTTAATTTATTTTATTTTATTTTAATTTATTTTATTTTATTTTATTTTATTTTATTTTATTTTATTTTATTTCATTTTATTTTATTTTATTTTATTTTATTTTATTTTATTTTATTTTATTTTATTTTATTTTATTTTATTTTATTTTATTTTATTTTATTTT
Source organism: Ceratitis rosa (assembly GCA_037013455.1). Taxonomy (NCBI): domain Eukaryota; kingdom Metazoa; phylum Arthropoda; class Insecta; order Diptera; family Tephritidae; genus Ceratitis; species Ceratitis rosa. The sequence goes on along the minus strand of JAWMAG010000006.1, from coordinate 34,446,020 downwards.
ATTTTATTTTATTCTATTTTATTTTAATTTATTTTATTTTATTTTAATTTATTTTATTTTATTTTATTTTATTTTATTTTATTTGATTTTAATTAATTTTATTTTATTTCATTTTATTTTATTCTATTTTATTTTAATTTATTTTATTTTATTTTAATTTATTTTATTTTACCTAACTTGTATTTTTTTAATTTATTTTCATTTTTTTAATATATTTTATAGTGCTTTAATTTATTTTATTTTATTTTTTCTTTCATGAGTTTATTTATATTATTGGATTCCCTTCTTTCATTTCTAGAAACAATATTTACTTTGAAATACCAAGTAATAACATATCTACTTAAAACTTGTAAAGAAAATGTATTTTTAATTGGCCCAATGACAATATAATGACAAAATATTTCGAGGGTCATATTGAAGAATTATAGGGTTCACGTAATTTATAACAGTATTTGTATAGACATTTTCACGTAATAATGATATGCCTTCAAAAATAGTTAGGCGCTTGCCAAAACATAGTTGAGATTGTATGTGAAGAACTTGGTATATAATCGTAGTTGAAGGAGGAATATGGGATGGTTGCAGGGCACAATAAAGAACACTTAACGTGAACATAATAAACCACTTTACCAAATACTTACCAAAAATATATTTTCAATTTTTTCACAATACACGTGCCTTTTTGTGTATTTAAATACATCGTCATTTGAGTCTTCAATGCATATTATGTTTCATGGGGAATTGCTTATTATAATTGTTGGGTTACTCATACGCAATGTTGACCCAAAAAAGTTTTCCGACATGTGACGGGTAACTTAACACAAATGAAAATATGTTAAATTATGCATGAGGCAACAGCTGCGCACTTGCCATATGCAGATAGATTATCATATTTTATGTGTGTATATACAAATTAAACAGACAGTCACAAGAAAGTATTGAGTAGGTATTAATAATAAGCAATGTTGTGGTGAGCTGAGAGGCAGTGAGCGCTATTTTTGTGTCCTGCGAGACATATTTAATAACACCGATAGCTAATTAGTACATTGAAGTAGTAGATACCGGTTGATAAAATGTTGAAATGAATTTCGGGTGAATATAAATAACTTCTAAAGAACCGTAAAAAGCATGAAAATACACACAACAATGCTTGCAATAACCGAATTTATACGCCACAGGCTGACTAAACTAAAATCGATATTTATATGCCACAAACATGCAGCCATGCATAGCTACACAAGAAGGTGTGTTTATCGAGAGACTATTTACTTACCTTTCAACTATTTGCGGGTACACATAAATAATCTTTTAACGGTATGGTTCTTTGTTCTATGTAGTTATGCATATATGTGGCATGTGGCATGTGGCATTGATAAATGAAGCGTACTCTGTTTGAGACGTGTTTCGATGCTTACGCGGCCGCGTTCAGTATATTTTTTTTTTTAGTGTTCTTCTTTACCTTCTTACTTTTTTTCTAACTTTAAACCGATAGCTACTATCTCAGGCAAGCAAGTATATTTTGTGGCTTAAACAAATGATTGTAACTCAGCGGGAAGGTATTTGGTTGCTTGCAAAAAAAAAAAAAAAACAAAAAAAAAGGGACAGAAGGAACAAGGTTAAACTATATATATATAAATATATAAGTCCAACTATAAGAAAAAATTTAAAAAATACAGGCATACTTATATTATGTATGTACATATATATAAATAATATACTTGCTATTATATGTAGATATATACCAAGCGCTCATACTACACTCCTTAGATTCTTACAGCTCTTAAAGAATCAAGCTGCCAGAAGCTAACTGCATTTTTCTATATATAAGTGCATACATGCACAAGTACATAAATACCTATATAAATACATATATCTCTACATAAAATCAAACAATAGCAACGACCGTCATTGCTAGTTAGCTGCACACATAAATTATGCATTTTCTTCAAGAAACTCTGCAAGTCGATATATCGCAGCGTGGAATTTTATTTCTCTTTCTTCTTCAATTATGTGTACGCCGTTGAACGGATCTAAGGTTTGTTAGTTTTTTTTTTATTGCAATTCGGTTTTCATACTTTGCTTTTCATCTCTTAAAGAGAGTGCTGGCGATAGATTTCTACCAAAGTTTGGCTAATTTTTAAATTTTTTGAATAAATCTTAGGATAAACTAGATTAGATCTTAGTTTAGTTTAGGTTAAAATTGGCTGAGGATAGGTTAAGTTATGGTAGGTTAAATTAGATTGAGCGCATTTATAATTTTACGGACTATTTTTTTGAAAATTGGTTTCGGCTTTAACAAAATTCCGAAGTTTTGTTGTTCCACTCACGTCTTATTCCTTGCTTTAATTGCTCTACTGTGTTGAAAGTGGATTTATAGAGCTTACGGGCAAGTTCTTTCCAAACATACTCAATTATGTTGAGATCTGACGACTGTGCCGGTGTTTGCAGCAATATTGGACAATTGTGAATGAGCCACAGTTTTGCAACATGTGAAGTTTGCTTTGGATCGTTTTGTCTTGATAGAAAGCAAATTTGTCCAATATCTTCAATTTATTCACACTTTGCTGCACATTTTGCTTCACAATGTCCAAATAATGGAATCGATTCATTTTACCACTACTCCTGCACTAGAATCACATCCCCATACCATTACCGAACCTCCCCCATGCTTGACCATAGCCCGAGCGTTATTAGGTAAAGACTCAGTGTTTGGCTTACCCCAAACATACATCTTTCCATCTAACCCATGTAGGTGCAATTTACTCTCATCAGTAAATAGCACCTATTAAATAAGTGAAAAGATCAATAATAATCAAAATTAACAAGTTTTTGCAAAAATTACCTTGTTCCAAAAGTGAGAATATTTTAACAAATACTCCTTACAAAATTTAACCAGTGCATATTTATTCTTCTTACTAATATATGGTTTTTTTCTGGCTATTCGCCCATTGAAATTATTTTTCCTTAACACATTACTACTGGTCTCAGCACAAACCTGTTTTTTTAAATTCGTGTTGACCATATATAAATATATGAGATGTGATGTTATTCCCTTCTGCTTTTTTCCGCCATACAAATTACTTAACATGCCTGGTAAGTTTTTGCGTATATGCAACTTCTAAGCATGAGCTTGCCGCTTTGCGATGCACCTTGGAAATAACATAGCGAGCGCGATTTGTAAATTTTAGTGAGAAATTAGATTTTTTAAAGGAAGTTAGTTTGATTTGGACTATATAACTTTAAACATTTCAAAAATTCATATTTACAAATCTATCATTCCAAAAGTTTTTAATATTAATTGTATCTTCAAAGGTAAAAATTTCAACTTTTCAATTGCTTGAAGCCACTCACTCCCACCCATGTGTTATTAAAATCAGTAAATATCTGTTTGGGGCATCAGAAAAGTCCGGAAAAATGGCAAAGGAAACAAGAAAGCATAGCTTACCCCGGCGATTTATTTTCTAAGTTGGTTAGCAGCTTCAATCCCTCCTGAAAATCTTTAAAATATGTGATATTGGTGCAAGTGTGAGAAAAAGTTTAGTGAATATTTTACGAGAGAGTTTAAATGCAAGAATAACATCAGGATTGATGAGATCAATTTATTTAATTTTCTTTTACCGATTCGCCGCTTGATTCGCGTTTAAACAAATATTTGTAGGCACTGCTCTTATTTTTCGACGAGATATAAGAATAAAATAATATTAATTTTTTATGATTGCAACACGTTTTACCGCAAAAAAACTTTTTCTAGCGGTAATAACCTGTGAAAGAGTGTCTTCCTTGCATTTCCATCACTTCTCCAATGCTCAGTCGATACCTTAAGTTTACTATAATTAAATAAATACCTTGCACGTACAGGTATGAACTAATAAATCATGGTGTTTGTAGTTAAGCATTTGTCGTCATTATCAATGCTAGAAATGGAATTTATATTTTTCTTAACAAAAAATTTATTTAAAAAGAGCCTATTATTTATGAGCTAAGCTGGTAGTTACATTTGCTTTGCTTGCTTGGCTCGCACACATACTTCTACATCCCAATTATGTGGTCTCCACATCAGGATATTTTCCTGAAAATTGAAATTTGCATAATACCTCAAACAGGCCAAGCAGGATAACTTCATATGAAAATTGCTTGTCAGCAGCAATTTCATTTCCGACAAGAAAATTTCAATCTCAATTTTAAACGACATGCAAACCTACACTTCTATCTGAGTATACACTCAGGAACCACTTTTCAATACAATTGTTCATCTGTATACTTTTGCTCATCTGGTGGTAGATAGGTTTACACATACATAGGCGCATTTAACTCGTTACACATGTTCGTATATACCTAAGCTGCTTACATATCACAAGCGATTACATAAAGTCGACAAATCGGTTAATGACAAACATAACGAAATTTCCAATTCATTCAACAAATGCAAAATCTACAATATCCCTACATGTTTGGTTCTACAGACGTTTACTATGCTACGATTATTTGAAAAAAAGAAAAAACTATTGGGTTGTCCCAAAAGCAACCGGCGGTTTTTCATGCAGACGCCGTTGGCAATTTCTTTGAACAGCTTGTGACTATTTAATTATATTTTTTCTTTTGACAGTTGTAATATGTCGCTTTAGGTTGCTTTAAAAAAATAGTACGACTAATTTTGTTAATATTTATTTGTTTGGTGTCAATTTCAATATCGAGCCCACAAAAAAATATTTTCGTCATATTTTATTTTATTATTTCCTTAAAAAATGTTGCGCAGGTTGCTAAAAAGTTGCATAACTTGTATGATGAAAAGGCCTTAAAAGAAACACGGTGTCGAAGTTAGTTTGTCAAATTCCATTCGGAAGATTTTCAACTCAAAGATATGCAACGTTCAGGTCGGCCAAGTGAAGTTGAAAGGTGTCATATTCCACCAGGACAATGCTAGACCGCACACATCTTTGGTCACTCGCCAAAAACTGAGAGAGCTTGCCACTGCTTGCCACTGTTGATGCATTCACCATATAGCTCTAACCTTGCACAGTCAGACTATTATTTGTTTCGATCTTTGCAGATCTTATTAAATGGTAAAACTTTCGAAAATGACGAGGCTATAAATTCGCACTTGGTTCAGTTTTTTACAGATAAAGGCCAGAAGTTCTCTGAGCGTGAAATAATGATGTTGCAGGAAAGATGACGAACGGTCATCCAACACAATGGAAATTACATAATAGAGTAAAGTTCGTTATAAATTAAAAAAAAATGTATTTACTTTCTTTTAAAAAAAAATCGCCTGTTTCTTTTGGGGCAACCCAATATTTCCGAAAAAATATTATTATATGTCAAAACATATTTCTTACTAAGTTACATAGTAAGCAGCGAAAATATAGGGGAAATTTGTAAAAAAAAAGATACAAAAAAAGAACATGACGGTTTAAATAAATGAACGAACAAATAAACAAACTGACAAATAAAAGAAAAGGAAAATCAAAAAGCGAGTGACAGTTGTCAGTTCAAATGACTATGCAACATACTTTCGTATATATGTTGATATATGTATGTATACAGATGGTTATGTATTTATGTTGAAATTGTTCAAAACGCAGCAGGTGTGCCACACACGTTGAATCCCCAGCACATCATCACTCCACCCCTGAGCGCCACGCCGTTGGAATTGAGCTGCTTTTTGCTTGTAAACCATTTTTCCCCCTTTTTATTTATTTTATTCCTTCGCGAATTTTAGTTTTCTTTCTAATAAGTACTTTTCTAATATTATTATACCTCACTATTCATTAAAAAAAAAATGATAAAATAATTTCAAATGAAATGAAAAGCATACACAAATATTTACTAAAATTTTCTAAAATCTTCATCCACAAAATGTCTAAATTAATAATCTTTAATTGTGTCGTGATATCTGGACGCGAAAGATAGCGTGAAAATTTGGGATATGTGTAAGTTCAGCAATCCAAAAGACAGAAGATCTTATGCTTTCCTGGATTATGTTCGCACACGGCTAGCCTAAAGTTTTCTCATGAATAGATCGACCTCACAACGGCTTGGTGAACGATGTATGGATACCATAATGATCGCGTTAGCAATGTCTGCGGTGCACGATTAAATTTTATAAGAACTTTTAAAACTTAACTTAAATAGTGACTCATGATTGGCATTAAACGCAGAGTTGAAAGTCAAATATTTCCTTAGTTATCAGAAGATGCGTTATTGTGCTGAATTGTGAATTAGCAATAAATAATATTTTCCTACAACCTTGCTGGGAGGGTTGGGAACTTTTATAATAATTATTTGAAGTGAATCTTATCTCTCTGAAGTCAGTTTCCAAACCTACTTTTTTCAGAAGTGGTGGTAGCAGAGCTTAAGGAGAAGGCATTAAAGTTTCTTTTATTCACTTCCGTTAAGCTTCTTTGGAGGCTAAGACTTTTTTTGAGAAAAAAAATTTATAGAACAAAGTATTTTCGCAGAAAGGAATTTCCTTGCATCAACTTCTCGGTACTACATATACAAAACATATTTACATAGTATCACATATTGATATAGCTAAATGATTAACTCATTACTTTCACACACCCTGTCAAAATAGACTTTTATTGTGACGTTTAGCATCTTCAGTATTCCATTGTTCACTCCCACTTTTGAGCCTGATTTCTTAATTCACACTTTGCATCATAAACAATTTTTTGCATTAGATATTATTATAGAATTTTTGATCTGTATTGTTTGCTTATCGAACTTTGATTTGATATTAATAAAATATTAATTAATCACAAATTTATCAAATCTATTTTCGAAAAAATCTTCAGAAAACTGAAAAATTAACTAATTCATGAAATTCTGCGCAAAATCTCAAATTTGTCATTTCGAAAATTTATTCAACGCAAAATAGGCACTGGTTACTGTGATTATGCATATTTAATTTTCGTTATTCAAATCAAAAATTAGATATGCAACAACAAAAGCAAAAGAATACACATATGGGTACGAGTAGATATACACAGCTACACATACCTACATACTCGTATATGTATAATCAAATGGCATCGATTAAATTTTCCATTTTCCATATTATAATCACATTATAATTCAGTAGAAACAACAAGACATACACATACATATGCAAAACACACTACAAAACACATCAAATTGCGAATGTACATTGAATACATATACACGTATGTACCTATATTTGCATTGAAGAGGCCAGAGATCGCCATATTAACATGTTAAACATGCTCATTGACACTGTAATTAAAATATGCTAATATTTATGGCTTGCGGCTTTTTCGCATTTCGATTATTTGTTATGAATTTTTAATAATTATTTAACAAGTTGCAAAAGCTCAAATAATAATTGCCATTAGGACCATACGGCATGACACTCACATTAACTCAAACCATGGAAAAATAACCGTTACTAATTTTCGCAGGGCAAATCTGCATATTGAAATTGGTGTTATAGTTTAATTGTTTCACAAATTAATGCTTAAAATTATTAAAAAAAAAAACATAGCGATTGGCGCGTCGAATGCAGAGTGCCAAAGGCTGGAGAGTTAAACGACTAAATTTATTAATTATTTATGGAAACATTTTAATTGACACTTAATTGTGTGTACTTTGTTAAGCAATCAACATCACTATGCGGTAAACTAAATTTAATAAATTTAAATTATATTAAAAATAAAAAAAGACAAATAAAATAAATTGAGATAAAAGTAAAAAATTAAAAAATTCCATACATAATATAAAATAAAACCACTAATTTTAATAAAAAAAAAATTAAACGAAATAAAAAAATTAAATAAATTAGTGTATATATAATTAAAATAAATAAAACAAAATGAAACCAAATAAAAATTCAGTTAAACTAAATAAAATAGTTTAAAATAAAATAAAACAAAACAAAATAACATAAAGCAAAATAAAGCAAAATAATAAAAAATAAAATAAAACGCAATTAAAAAATAATATTAATAAAACCAAATATAATAACTAAAATAAATTCAACTAATTAAAAATAATAAAAGTAAAATAAAAAAATATAATAAAGTAAATAAAACAATAAAATTAAATTACATTAAAATAAACTAAAAATAAAAAATATCAAATAAGAAATGTTAAAGAAAGTTAAATATCTTAACATATTAGGAGTACAAATTAATTTGGTATATTTTTTTTCTTTTTTTTTTTGGGCAAAGAAATTTTGATCCATCGTGGCGCTTTTCTCCGTCTCAATGGGGATTTTCAAACAAAATCTCTAAAAAATGAGTCCTCTCCATCCTCGCTCTATTTATTGGTACATTCTTCGGAAAACCTCACATTCCAACGTTTCCAGGTAGTCCTTTACCGTAAGATCGGCCACAACTTGCAGGTGGAGCAATCTTTTGAGAGCGGACCGAATAAATTTCCACAACAATATGAAACAAAAGGAAATAAAATAAAGTTAAAAAAACCAATGTAAGCTAAAAGCTATCAAAATTAAATTAAGTCAATTAAAAAATGCAAAATACAAAATATATCAAAAACTAAAAAAAAAATAATAAAATAATAATAAATAACAAACAATGATAATAAAACATAAAAAAAAAAACAAATTAAATATATAAAACTAAAAATACCAAACAAAATAATAAAATAAAATACAATAAAGTAATATAAAATCATAAAAATTTAATCAAATTAAAAAAAATAAAAGAAAATAAAATAAAATAAAGTAAAACAAAATACATTGAAATACAATAAATAATCAAATTAATTAATGACAATGAGTGTTTTTCGTTCATTAGAAATATAATCACGAAATGCCTGCTTTTTTCCAAATCAAGAAGAGAAGAAAACTTTTCCATTTCCGTTTAACCACAGAGACTTGAAGTTGTACTAAACCAAGCAATTAGTCATTGTAATACAAATTTGCAGTGTAATATTGCATTATGGTTGTGCATAGATATATTATATAATATAACCTTTGAGGATATATAGAACACTTTTAATCAAGCATTTCACTCAAAATAGCAATTAAATAATTCACACTTAATAGAGTATTTCAAACATGTTGAGAGTTTTCTTACTACTTTGGGGAATAACTGAAAGAATCCTCTCAATTCTTACTGCATTAAGAAAAACATTGTAGGATATGAATTGTAATAATGTAATAACTCAAGGTCAAAGTTGAATACGTTCTTTGTATATTTTGTGATAAATTAAATAAGACACACGCCATGTGTCGTAATTTCTGCAGTCTAAAACAAATATTTTTGTTTTAATAATATGTGGAGGTGGTTAAAGCCTAACATGTTGAATCCTGGAATTATGAACATTTTTTAATTTATTTATTATAAATTTTAATATTTTCTCTTATTTATTCTTTATCCCTTCTTTTTGCCAATCATATCTCCAAACCCGTTCATTATGATTTCAAAACACGCATAGCACAGCCTTTTTATAGACATTGATATGAAGTTACTATATACATGTATATCATATATACATAAGACTGCAAGGAACTTTTATTCTCGAAAAAATTATTTTATTTACATTTGTTAGCATTAGAAAACCATTTTTAGACTTCAAATGAACATAAAAAGTTTTTTCAGTATTCAAGAGCTTTGATTTTAGTTTTTTTTTTCATTTTTTTAGTATTAATTTTTAAGCTGCGATTCTATAGATTTTTTTAATTATTAGCAATTGTTTATCAAGTCAAATTATTGTTATGTGCATAATATTCCTACTAGGTAGCATACTAAAAGTCAGCACACACACACAATCAAACTTTAGTCGTAAATATATATATTGGATTATTTCCAGTATTGAACATGAATTTACATATGATTGCACTGCAAATTGATATGAAATGCTATATTTGTAAGTATGCACACAAAGATAGATAGACAGATGGACAGCTAAATGACTAAATGGCATTGCTTGCGCATAAATGACGAGTTCAATATGAATATCTGTGGTTTTGCAAAATGGTGTGGCAGGTAAAACACCGTGTACTCGTATGTATGTATGTATGTATGTATGTATATGTATACATATATTATCGACCCACATAGACTTTGTTGGGAATGTAAGCCAAATATAGAAATTACTAGGCGCTGCGATTGCTGATGACTGATATGTTTTTCTATTTGCATTGGCTTTATGTTACCTTTGCATGTCATGGCATCATATAAAATACAAAAACTAAATATAAAGAGACAACGAAATCAAATCAGTATAATGGATTGCGATAAATATAACGTAGCGATATGAAATCAAAAATCGTAAATGTCAGATAAAGGACTTAAATTTAATCGATTTATCGACCATTGCATATACGTATATCTCCATTTGTGAAAAATAGTGAATATTCAACAAGCATTCTTTATTTACACAGCATATAACGCGTTTAATAAATAACATTTTTTCCTAATTATTTTCAAATTTTTTTTTATGTATTTTACATTAAATATTTAATTAAAGTGTAATTTGTGCTCATAATGCATGCCGAAACTGCTTTATACTTATACTAATTTTTAATTATATTTGTGGCATTCGTCTATTTTTGAATAGTTTTTTTAAGTAAACAAAAAAAAAGCATTCTTTAAATAAATTGGATTTTAATAATAAAGTAGTTTGAACCATTTAACTGTAAATATTATTAGATTACCATAAATGAGAAAAACATTTTCCATATATTTAATAATATCTTTAAGCAAACTTTATGCTGCCTGGAAAACTGGGAAGCAAGCGAAAACCTTACTGCAGATTGCTAATTTTATTTGAAATTAAACACTTTTCTTATATTATAATCTATCTTATTATTTTCTTATATTCTATTTTATTTTAATTTATTTATTTATTTATATAAAAAATGGCCTAGTGGTACTGCCATTCGGAAGACCAGGGATCAAAACCTAGTACAACCAACGACCAAAAGTTGTTGAAAATTTATTTTAATAAAAAATTAAGCTAAATTTCCTAATTGTGGTCGCCCCTAGGCAGGGAATGTCAACCTTTTCGAGTGTACTTATAATATGGAAATCAAAAGCTCATCATAAAGAAAGCATCAGCCGTTCGTATATATATATATATATATATTTAAGCTTACAACATAAAACTTATAAGCTATTTGTTTAAGAGCTATAGCTGCTAGTCCTTACTTTCATTTAATAAAATTTTATATAATTGATTTATTTTATTTCATTTTGTTTCATATTATTTAATTTAATTTATTTCTGTTTAATTAGTTTAAATTTAATTTGTTTTATTTCATTTATTATTTCCCGTTTAATTTTTTCATTAAATTTGATATTAATTTATTTCAATTCATTTTACATTAATTTTGTTTTAATGTTTTTCTTTAAATTATAGAATTTATTTTACTTTATTTCTTTATTTCGTTTCAAAATAATTCTATTTTTATGTTTTATTTGATATAATTTAATTTAATCTAATTTTATTTTACTTTATCTTATTTTATATAATGTTATTAATTTTTTTGTTATTTTATTTTTTTTTTTTTTATTAAATTTTAATTTAATTTTTTATTTTTTTATTTTTTTTGGATACCTTTTCTGGTTTTATTTTATTTCTTTTTGTTTTATTTTAATTTAGTTTATTTTCTTTTATTTACTATAATTTTTTTCTTTTTGTTTGTTTCATTTTATTTTTTTTTATTGTAATCCATAATTTTTGTAAGCCCTTAATCTTTACTTAGTATAAAATACTTAGTATCCTCCTCCATATACTAACCCACTAATTACAGTGATGTTTTATTAAATATATTTTCCCCATATGACATACTTTAAATAACCCGTGTTGTGGAATGCCTTCACCATGCCAGTTTACCTGCAACAGACATAGCATTAAGGTAAATATACACAAAAATAAGAATAATAATATGAAAATCCTAGACAAGTCAATAACAGTTAAGGAGCTTCAAATGCATTGATGTATATAAATTCTAAGTAAATAACAGAATGACAATGTAAGAATACGAATCAGCATAGGTATTTTGTAAGGACGCACGTATATGCAGTATATACGTATGTACTCGTATATCGGTTATTTTATAAATACGTATGGGTATGTTGTGCATATACGTACAAAGTCAACCCGTAGCTTTTCCTCTGCGGTAGTTTAAGCCGATTTGTATGCACTCCTTCAACTTGAAACATTTCTACATAACTTTTAGACAATATATATACATACATACATACATACATACATACATACATACATACATACATACAATCAGTATTTAGTTGGAAGCAGATAAGATAGAAGATGCCCCCAGGGACTTTTATGCGGTTGCATTGAGGTTTGTCAATGGACTTATATGTACGAGTATGGGAGACATGCATAAGCAGGAGACAAGATTTTGGACTGAATTTCACTCAAATGTCGAATCCAAAAATTTATTTAAAGCGAGCGACACACATACGCGCGCATACATACATGGAAGCACATAATAAATAGAAAACATATGTATGTCGACTTTTAACTGCACTTGTACACATGACGCATACTAGTGTACGTGTATGTGTAAATGTTTGTATGTGTGTTATACAACCAGAGAATGTCCACATATATTTTTTGTAGCAAATTGCAAATAAATTTCTTACAATGCATGAATGCATATTTTGGATGTACACACTACCCGCCATATATATATATATACCTATATATAAATATGTTGACGTAGTATGTATATATTTATAAACAAATATGTCTGCACTCAAAAGTGCATAAATTTAGGTATGAGAAGAATGAATGTATATGTATGTATGAAAATAAATTCTTATAGGTATTTTAAGTATGTATGTATGTATTCATAAATTATTGTACCTAAATATAAATATGAATATACATGCATATCTTCTTGCGCACGTATGCATATACCTATATTTCTTATCTCTCCGAGTATTTGCTCAAAATCTTGAGCTACAATTGTTCTCTGAATTTTAATCTGTCCAAACACAAGCTGAAATAGAGCTTAAGCAAGCGAATGAAAGCATTTCTATTTATGTTAGTGATTTGTGGTTTATCTGAATGTATTTATATAGACCTTTGTATTTGCATATTTTATTTATATGGTAAAAAACAAACATACACAACTGTGAATTTGCGGAGATAAACAAACTTCCGCCCACAAAATTGAAAACAACATCGCAATTGCGAAGATATTTCTGACCAAATAATTCCAATGTGACCACAAAAAAAAATAAATATGGACAACTCATAAAAAACAGCTTTAATTTCAGATCTGAATATTTTTTTTTTATTACGAATATAATGAGCAAATCAAATTTATAAAAATCGTCCGAAAATAAACCAAACTGCTCAAAAATGTTATATCCGCTTGGCATAATTTCAAAGTATATAATAATGTAAATATAAATGAAAATAGTATATAGTTGATTTTTAAACTGAGGAGTAGTAAGAAGGAAATAATAAATGAAAGGGTAAAAAAACATATACATACATACAGATTAGTTACTTAACCGGTATTGGAACGATGAAACTCGTTTTGAAAGATTAAAGTATTTTAGAGAGTTTTGATCGTACGAGGTGGGTGTAATGGTGTGAATTCAAGCTTCTGTGCATGCAGTTACAGTTATACTCAATTCCTACCTTTGCGTCCACCTCACCCTTCCTGGAAACGTGAGCAACCCTTGTACAAGATGCGGTAACCAACCCACGTGGAGCCTTGGCTCACTGCTAAAAGAGAGGAAGCTTCAGTGGAACCTTTCCGAATTATTTGGTTTAAGGGTTCACTGAAGTCTAAATGCAGCATCTGTTCAGGACCAGTGCGGCTGCGAGCGGGCGTAAATCTTAAAGCATAACGTGCCGCTTGCTTGCGTAAGAAATTCAAACTTACTCGACTAGCGAGCTTGTACGCTGGGTTTGGAAACCGCCACGTAGAAACCAGCTCCATGGCGGTTTGCAAAATAACAGCTCGAATGAGATACCCCCTTTCTGATGACGATCACTGTCAACGAATTAAGGATATTTATGATACTCTACGAGTTGGGAACGGCGAATACCACAAATATACGAGATATACAACGCCATTGACATAGTTCAGCGAATCAGAAAAGCAAAGTTAATGAACTAAGGACGTACTTCAATGCACCGAATATTCCAAAATTGTTTGCGGTGTTATAGCAGTGCAAGTGCTGTATGTTCGTTAAATTGTATACGCTTATATATGATAGTTAAAGCGTAAGCGATCAAATATTGCAGCTTAAAGGTCTAGCCCGATACTCGTTCCATGCCAAACTGCTCAAATATTTCATGCAAATTTTTCAACTTTAAATTTTGTTTGCTAAAATTTCGTCTGCATATCAATGAGTTTTCCACTTTGCATAAATATAATTAAAATTATGGAAAGAAGTTCTGAGAAAAAAGTAAAAAATGAGCAATGAACAAGTGGGAGAGTACTCGCTGCTCGAATACTCAAGTTGCTGGAAAATGTTCGAGCAAAACCTTGAGCTCTAATATATACCGGTGTTAATTCAAGCTTCGAGACGAAGTCATTTGGTTTGGTAATATAAAAAAAAACTTACCGAAATGATTTTTTTTTTCGTTTCGGCGACATGATATCGAAACGAAATGACGTTAATTTCGAAATTGCTGCCTGCTACGATCTAACAGCACGTTTAACATTATCTGTTAACGATTTAACAGTAACGCCAGTATTTCGTTTCGTGTAAAAACGAGATACAACTTATTATAATAACTAATTTAACGATAACATTTTGAAAATTTTCAACCGAATCTATTTAAAATCGATTTCGATTGTTTAAAGTGAAATGTATCGTTACTAAGCAGCCTTCATCTATATTTGTAGGTTTTTAGAAATTATGTTGAGCTTTCAATATTACTTGTTTTTTTCTTGTAATTTTAACGCGCATAAATTTCCCAGAGCAAACTATTTTTAAAGCAGCGGCAAACGAGAGCAGCCTTGAAAGAAACGCTGAATTGCATGTAGCAGTTTGTACAGATGTATTCATTCATATATACATATGGACACGTACAAATGACAATTTTAATGACAGCACAAACACATAGACATGTGTACATTTCCAGTTTGAAAGTAGAATAAACTCGCACATGCGTAAATACATACATATATATTTTTATATATGTGTCATTGCTTGCAGCCTTGCAACAATGCGCATTTGCCACATAATTTCTAATTTCTAATTAATTAAAACACGCGTCAAATTCATGTAAACCGCATTAAATTCAGATAACGATTCATGAAACGGACGTAGAGGACGGGGAGGAGAGGTTAAAGTTGAGGTTGAGTGAGGATTGATAGGTTTATCTAAGCTATAATTATATGGAGCCATGAAGTGGTGTCAATTGCGCATGTACATAGGTTTGTGTTTGTCTGTGTGTTTATGTATGTGTGTGTGTGTATGAGAGATGACAACAAATGCGAATTCAAAACTAAGAGGCAACGCGAAAATTCGCAACAACCGCAGCGCAAACAATATCCGCTATACGCGTACATGTACATATTATATATATAAGAAAGTATATGCATGTACAAAAATAACAATAACAACAGCAACAACAACAACAACAATATAATATATTTAGTAGCTCTTTAACAACAGCATGCATAACCAATTTCGCCAACCAACCAAATATCAAGCGACACTCTCGTCGAACTACGTTGAGCTGAGCTGAGCCGAAGCGCTTAGCGGTAGGGAAACCGTTACTGTGGCAACAGTGGCAAGCAAACTTCATGAGGCGCTAGGCAAATTAAAGCTGTTGTAAGCTGGTCTTATTGTTTCTTGTTGATTGTTGTTATTACTTTTGTTGCTGTTATACCCATTATTCGCTGCTGAATCACCAAAGCTAGTTGTCATTGTCATCGCACCGCAGCGCCAACTTTTTGTCAGCGTCAGTGGCGCAGCGAAACGTGCATTTGCATATGTGTCAATGCGAAAATTTCAAATTTCAACATTCACTCAATTTATGCACGAGTATGCGGATGTGTGTGTGTGTGTGTGTGTGTGTGTTTGTATGGTTGCAAGTGTACGTGTTTGTGCTATTATGTAATTATGTCACAGGGTTAGGCGCATATTTATGTCATGGTTTAATGTGCTTTGGGCACATATGTGTGGCTGAATAACCCATATGCATACCAAATGAGCTTTACAAGTTCGCCTTCTCTACGGTGCACGTAAATTTTAGAGAACTTTTAATTTGAAAAACAAAAAACAAAAAACACTATGTATAAAGAGCATGTATGGACAGAAAGTGCTCAAAATGATGAAAGGAACAAAAATTGATTGTACTTCTTGATGAAGCAAACAGTTTCACTAGCATCGAATATTCATCAATTTGTCTTGTTCTGGACCAAGGCCTTCAGAGAAAAAAAAGGTAGAAACAGACCTCAAGTTAAATTTTCGCATGAAAACATCTGCATACAACAGTTTGTCAATTACTGACGTTACATAACTTACTTAATTTATATTCCCTAAATTTCATTTCACTTTATTTTATTTTATTTTGTATTTTATTTTTTATTTTATTTTATTTTATTTTATTTTATTTTTTAATGGTCTTTTTTATTTTATTTTATTTTATTTTATTTTATTTTATTTTATTTTTTTATTTTATTTTATTTTATTTTATTTTATTTTATTTTATTTTATTTTTTTATTTTATTTTATTTTATTTTATTTTATTTTATTTTATTTTATTTTATTTTATTTTATTTTATTTTATTTTATTTTATTTTATTTTATTTTATTTTATTTTATTTTTTTTTATTTTATTTTATTTTATTTTATTTTATTTTTTTTTATTTTATTTTATTTTATTTTATTTTATTTTATTTTATTTTATTTTATTTTATTTTATTTTATTTTATTTTATTTTATTTTATTTTATTTTATTTTATTTTATTTTATTTTATTTTATTTTATTTTATTTTATTTTATTTTATTTTATTTTATTTTATTTATTTTATTTTATTTTATTTTATTTTATTTTATTTTATTTTATTTTATTTTATTTTATTTTATTTTATTTTATTTTATTTTATTTTATTTTATTTTATTTTATTTTATTTTATTTTATTTTATTTTATTTTTTTATTTTATTTTATTTTATTTTATTTTATTTTATTTTATTTTATTTTATTTTATTTTAATTTATTTTTTTATTTTATTTTATTTTATTTTATTTTATTTTATTTTATTTTATTTTATTTTATTTTATTTTATTTTATTTTATTTTATTTTATTTTATTTTATTTTATTTTATTTTTTTTTATTTTATTTTATTTTATTTTATTTTATTTTTTTTTATTTTATTTTATTTTATTTTATTTTATTTTATTTTATTTTATTTTATTTTATTTTATTTTATTTTATTTTATTTTATTTTATTTTATTTTATTTTATTTATTTTATTTTATTTTATTTTATTTTATTTTATTTTATTTTATTTTATTTTATTTTATTTTATTTTATTTTATTTTATTTTATTTTTTATTTTAGTTTTTATTTTATTTCAATTTATTTGAATTAATTTAGTTTAATTTAATTTAATTTAATTTAATTTAATTTAATTTAATTAAATTTAATTTTATTAATTAAATTAATATAATTTTGTTTAATTTAATGTAATTTAATTTAACTTTATGTTTTATTTTATTTATTTTAGCTATTTTTTTATTTTTATTAATTTTTTTTATTCAGTAGATTATTTAATCAGCTTTAAGGTCAAAGCTCGGGAGAGGATCAATTGTCTTTGGACAATGTTGAGACCGAGTATTAAATATTTTCTGACCTTTATTTGTACAGACAGGTGAGAATTGTTGAGAGATACATTTCTAGAGGCATGTCCCCTTGTATATGAGGTCAGCTGTGAGGTAGTAGAAGGTAAGAGTGGTAAATATTTTCTGAAGTTATCGGAACTTAAATTAAACCTAATTAGGTTACCCTAATCAAATCAAAAAAGCTGCTACCTGAGCTTATTTCACTCCACAATAATCCATCAACCAATCGTAACTACATTCACGTAAATACTAGTGAGTACTGAATCATATATTATATGTTACGCAGATCAGAATGAACCAGTTCATGCTTGAGCACTTTTGTATACTTGTAAAAAGTCATATGAGCATGTTGTTTCGTTGGTTAATTTCTCGACAGACACACTGCTTTAATTTCAATAACACAACTTGGAGCCAATAACACGCATCCTTAACAACATTCATGCGTTAACAACCTCAGCCATTGAATCTGAAACTCTCTGTTTTGACGAAAGTGGGTTAGTGTGTGAGAGGTGAGTGTGTGTATATTATTCACCCCCCCCCCCCCCCCCCCTCTTGCAACAACAAAATGTCTATCCAACCTATGCTTTTTAGCTCACTTCTTCCCCTGCCAGTGAACTCTTTTCAATCTCTCTTTTGCTTTTGCTTGTACGTAGGTATATCGTGTCAGGAAGTTGTGTTTAATTAACGCGCTTTCAATGCTTGTACGTTAACTTTGTTGTTTTTGTTGGCGTTGATCTGCCGCAAATTAATGACACACAACATATACATATACTTATGTGTGTACATATAAGCATGACAACAACAACACCAACAACGCCGCCAATAAAAGTAACAAAAACTGGTATATTTCACGTGCCAACAAACATATCAAAGGCAATGGCGCATGTAAAGTGTGAATGTATTAAGCATGTGTGCGTGTGATGCTGTGTGTGATGCTTACGGTAACAATTTTATATTAACAAAAAAGACACACTCACTTGCATAAGCTTGACTTTTGGTATTCTTTTATATTGCTGGGGTTTCCTTTTCAAGTAGAATTTAATTAAAAAATAATTCGATTTCTTTTAAAACGGGCTCTCTATGATATAAATATATTTGAGTATACATATTTGATTGCACTTGATTTTCAAGGTGTTACTTGAATGTGAATATGAAAATTATTATACAAATATTTGTTGAAAAATTTCCTAGGATTAAAATAGTTTAATAAATTGAGCTTGATAGAATTCTTGGTTTTCTCTAGACTTTTACAAGTTTCTTCGACAGCACAGTTTCTTGTAATTCATGCAGGGCTTTTCAGCAAAGAAGACTCCTGATGGATCAATATTAATGCTACCATTATATAAGTTATACTTGTCTGTTATTCGTCGTATGTGAGCTTTAGGTGCTCCTAGAAATTCTATTTGTCTTACATCATGCCAAGAGCGAAAATTAGTATAAAGTTGAATAACATGACTTTGAGGGGGATTGCGGTGAAACATTTAACCACGGGTGTAAATGGCAGGACTCGGGGATTAAGTATCTTTCCTACCAATTTTATGATTTTTTATGTGCCTTAATACATGCCACAAAGATATACTTATCCCGTCCATCTAAATCCTTGGACGGCTATGATCTCAGCCTTTAATCTTACGAGAACATCAATCAACTGTGTTGCGACACCGTGCCTATTAAGGAACCGGACAATAGAGATGCCTTCCCTAAAATGGTAGTCCTCAGTATATTTTTAATGTTGATGCCCAAATGTGAAGTCTCTCATTGGAGAGAGTTGAAACGTTTTTCATTGCAGCTGGATTTTTCATAGCGGATCTTAAACCAAACGCACAAAATCGCTATGTGAGTAGGTTTAGATTATGGATACATTTATATTGCGAGCCACTTGTCTCAAGACCGATGCGAGAATAAAAATTTAGTGTACTCTTCTATAATCGGAAGCTAATTTCGTAGTCGCTGCTTTTGAACTAAAGCGTCCAAGGGAGTACTAAACAGTGGTCCAGTGTCATCGGAGGAATGATTCGGGAAATTGGAAACGGGAATAGAAAGCATTAGGTTGGCTCTGTCAGAGAGAAGACAGCAGATTCCATAGGTGATAGAAGGTAATAATAGCAACAAAATATTCATATAAATTATTACAAAAATCTTTATTGCTGATACTGCTAGCGCCAGATACCTCGAAGATGTCTCCTTGGCAGCAATGTTAGTTCGCTGTGAAGCCGCTGTCAGATAGGGCTTTTTTAAGTGCGGGAGACTTCTTACTTTGCAAGCAAAGCGAATTTAGTTTTTTTCCTACCAAAAAGCTAAACTACTATTCTGTTAAGTAATTATTGAAAATTTTTGGATTTTTTATTCTTTGCTATTTTCTTCGTTATATGTTGCAATGGAGTGGAATAGCTGTGGCACCTTAAAGCTACGGGTAGAGACTATGGAAAATATTATAACGCCACTAAAAGTTACATAACAAATCGAAAGGGAAGGTTGAAATATTTTCTTTTCAGATTAAATATGGCATACCACATTGAAATATATATGCGAGTATGTATTACTATTAAAAGCAGCGGTAGCGGTAGAGTATAAATAAGATACAGCTTTACGAAAACAAAAAAACTAAGAGAATTCAGACAGCTGGCTTATATGATATCCGATGAAAGGATTATAATTAAACTTACATAAATAATATACGGTTTTAAACCAATAAAAACCAAACTGGAAAAAGGAAACATAGTAAACTGTATATTTATTAGTAGGTATATATATTAGTATAAATTTTATTTACCATAGTAGAATTGTTCGATTTATATGAAATATGCACCGTTTTGCTAGATAACTTTAGCTATTTTAAAGGTAATATTGTCAGTCCTCTGCACCAGCCAAATCATGCGCCATAGACAGATGGTAAGCACTTGATGTGAAGTACGGACTATATCTTGAATGCATAAAAACCTCCCAGCCAAGCTCTAGGAGCTTCTGGCGAATCACCATCGATGTGTGTGGTTTGGAGTTATCTTTATGAAAAAAAAAACATTGCCCTCCTATTGGGCACAGCTGAGCGATTACTTCCTTGAGGCTGTCCTATTGCTGACTTGCCGATCTCTAGCATTCTAGCTCATAGTGGATCATTTCTTGACAATCCCAGCAAACACACAACAAAACTTTTCTGTCCGTCAATCCTAGCATGGAGACCGTTTGTGTGCCTCACTGCGCTTCCATTACGATCGTTTTCATTTGATGTTGCTTTTATCCGGATAAATTCGGTCTATTTTTCTTGTTAAGTAATGTTGCACCTATATATCAATCTGCATTATGTGTCCAGTCTTTTTCGTGAGATGTATGCAAACTGCTTGTCCAATGTTTAGCTCCTGGGCAATTGAGACAATGCTCCAAAGATAGTCAGACTATACGATTTCCAGAATTTTATGGACATTTTCGTGGAGAATGCATTAATTCGTGCGCTTTTCTCAGAGAGGGCCCTACTAGTATTATTTCGCGTCGTGTTCATCTCTGGCTATATTCAATTCAAAGGTACTGTCATTTCGCGTCGTTTTCAGCAGATGTCACTTGTTTTAGCGTGTACAACAATTTGTTTCATTTATTTGAAAATGTCGAAATTTGTACCAGATAAAAAGTTTTTGCGGGAAGTTCTTTTTCATTACTTTAACGTGACCAATTGAATGCCTTATGAATTAAAGCCAAGAGACGTCGAACGTCGATTCTGTATGTCGGAAATGTTGCTTCATCGCCACCAAAAGAAGTCATTTTTGCATCGGATTGTCACTGGCGCTGAAAACTGGATTCATTATGATAACCCAAAGCGCAAGAGATCGTATGTGTAGCCCGGCCAACCTTCGACATCCACCGCAAAGCCGAATATCCATGGTGCCAAGGTTATGCTATGTATTTGGTGGGACCACAAGGGTGTGCTCTATATTGATCAGACGATCAATGGAGACCTCTACCAAAAACAATTGATTCGTTTGAAAAAGGTCATCACGGAAAAACGAGCAGAATATGCGGCCAGACACGAATCAATAATTTTTCATCATAACAACGCTCGGCCCGGCCACTTGTTGCAAGGCCAGTTAAAAACAATTTTGAAAACTGTGGGTGGGAAGTTTTAGGTCACCCGCCTTATAGCCCAGACATAGTACCTTCTGATTACCACATGTTCAGATCAATGCAGAATGCCCTCACCGGAGTATGCTTCACTTCAGAACAGGGTATCAGAAATTGGCTCGATTCTTTCTTGACCTCCAAGCCGGAGAAGTTCTTTTGGGATGGGATCCACAAACTGCCAGAAAGATGGGCAAACATCGTAACCTCCGATGGGCAATACTGTGAATATTAAATGTATAACAATTTTTTCACAATAAAGTCATAATTTTCGAAAAAAAACCGCACGAATTAATGCATACACCAATACATCAAAATTGCCAAAATGAAATCGACAAAACCAAAATTGTGTTGGAGTGACTGTTCAAATATCACGACCACAAAAATCTAAAGAGAAATATATTCTCTCTTCTCTCGCTACAGAGGTTAAGGACATATTATATAAATATATACATAAATATATATGTCCTTAATGAAGAGATATGTTGGGAAAAACTTTTTTTAAAATTCTTCTTATTTTTTTTCCAAAAAATCAAATTGAATATTCAAATAAAACGCATATGAGCTGACCTTTTATTTACACGTGAACATACACACAAATGTATCAAATTTAACTTTACCTAACCAAAGTCAAAGATTACTGCTTGCCTTTTCTACAACTCTGTAGAGTGGCACTCGATGGGAAATGACAAATTCGATTTTCAGTCACTACAGTTTTTCATCTTTCTTCAGCAATCGATGACTTTTAGTTGCGCTTTCAACCATATATCCTTCCTTAATTCCTTCCTTCCTTCATTATTTTTTTCGCCTTTCTGCTTGCTGCTCAGCCATTAACTGTATTTGCCTCATACTACAACTGCACTTAACGACGCAGAATGTTTACTCACGCACTCAAAATACTGTTGCAAAGCGCAAATGTAATCAAATGCTTGAAAAATCGAACGATTTACTGGTGGCCAATAAAAATCGAGCCAAGCAAGCTGGCGGCCGGCGTGTCTGTAGCAGACACAAACATTTTTTTCTTTCTTCTTTTTTTCACGTGTCCGCTATTGACCAGCAGTTGCTGCGACACTTTACAAAACAGTCGCCGATGGTATGACAATATCTGAGCAGCAAAATGGTTTTCGTGTTTTATTACTTTCCACTTTTTCAGCTTTTATGTGGCCTTAGGAGTATATGACTCGTGAAAAGTTCTGCCAAATTGAATTGATGACATTTGTATGAGTAGGAATTAGGTTTATTAAATATGGAGGAGAAGTTGATTTTATTGGCTATAAGTGGTGTGTATTTTGGCTTTTGTATCTTTAGTAGCGGGCATATATTATAGCTGTGTGTAAAAGTTATAATTTGTATTTAATCGAGCGAAGCCAACGACTTTAATGAACAGTTGAAATGAAATTTAGTCTATATTCTTTAACTTAATAATAAGGCTATACATTTTACCAACTTTTGGATATAAATATATAAAAAAGAGATAGAAAATGAATATAGGTATACCGTATGTATTGTAGAGTACGAGAGAGAAGTAGATTGTATTAACAACAACTCAAGAGGAGAACTCAGATTTGTAAGTATGGCAATGGAATTGTTTTATGTGCAAAGAAAGTTCCGGTCACACATTATTGTGGCTTTCTGTTCAATTGTCGCATCAAATGTTATAACTAGTAATCTACTGCCTATTACTGAGGTATTGTTTACTTACTTATGGAGACAAGTCAGAGATTTATTGTTTTTTCTCTACTCGAAGGTCTTTCATGGAAATTATAGTATAAATGCCGGGAAGTAAGCTGAATGGTGATTTAAGTTTACACCATCAGTCGAGGATTAGTCGTTTCTGAAAATCTTGGACGAAAATGTAAAATCAACATGATGACCTTTAAATTAGTAAATTAGAAGAACGAGCATAGTATAGGGAAAGAGAATAACATAGGAAAGCAAACACGTCGTCAATCTCAAAATAAACTGTAGGCTCGATACTGAAGTTATATTTCGGGATTGGGCAACCATAGTG
The DNA here is from genome assembly GCA_037013455.1 of Ceratitis rosa. NCBI lineage: Eukaryota > Metazoa > Arthropoda > Insecta > Diptera > Tephritidae > Ceratitis > Ceratitis rosa. The sequence continues at coordinate 34,422,123 of JAWMAG010000006.1, read as the reverse complement.
TTGCAATCTGTCAAGGTTTCGACATATGAGCGTTACTTTTGTTCCGTACAATAACTTAACTTTGAAAATCTGGGAAACATTCGATGTTTCCGGGTTAAAGATCGCTGTGCATACCTGAGATGGACTTACTACATTTTTAGGCAATATAAACAAGCTAAACCACAGACAGCGCTCAAAGTCATCAGTAGTACATAGTGCAATTTTTCCAACTTATCGACAAGACATATTATGACAATCTCTACAAGTAGGCTTTTTAAAAGACAATTTCTCACCACTTTATCGACAGAAACCTTTTCAAAACTATATAACCGGGCTTCAGTTCCTTTTTAAGAGGATACTAATAACTGTAAAAATAATTCTTCGTTAATTCGCATTGTAGCAAATAAAAAAATTCAACTTTACAACTAGATTTGTATTTGTATCTCTTGTAGACAATTTCTTGTTATTATTATTGTAATGCGTGCGCCAGCCAATCGTGATTATTAGCTTCTAGCACTCAAACACTAACTCAAATTGGATTTGCAAAGTTTCAGCGTTAATTGTGTGAGAAATCAAAAAGTTCGCCAGCTTTGCCAAAAACTATTTAATTCAAACATCTATACACCTAACTACATACTCTTATGTTGAATAAGCATTTTCACAAGTAATTTAAAATTGTGATTTAAGCTGTAGATTAGCAAAATGTCCTCAGGACAGTTGTTAAGCTTTCACAAGTAAACAGCGAAGCTGTGGATTGTTAGTTGGACCGCTGCTGGCAACTGTTTGATATTTACGCCTGCTGCGTTCATAGCGCAGAAAGCAGTAACTTTTCGGCTTTACTTTTTGTTGCAAACTTATCTCTGTAACTAAGTTCCAGGTGGTAATTTATTTTATTGTTATTTACTGAAAATTTTAAATTTCCTGTCAAATGCTGGAGAACGTGAGATCAAACGATTTTATTGTGCTTTGGGACTATGTGACCCCAAGGTAATATTAATAAACTGGGCATGTATACCGTATATTCCAAAGTGGTGAAAAGAAATTTCAATTGGCTTAAATCAATTTTAAAAACCTTTTTTAAATAAAATAACAAATCTCAACTTCAAAAAGTATTACAAAATAGAAACATTTTTATCATTATTATGCATGTCTTTGTTTTGATATTAGTAAAAGTGCGAGCTCATAAACATTTCCGACATGAAATTGATATACATCCAATAAAAAAATGTTCAACGGTTAATGATTTATTCAACCAGATCATGGTGAAGGGACAACATATTTTGATTGCACGTCTGTTGGAGTATTAATATGGGAAAGACATATAAGCAACAGAAAGTTGCAGTTTGCCAAAGACACGTGCAAAGGAGTAACAAATGAAAGAATAATAGAAATGAAACAAATTAAAAATAATAACATAAAATTAATTTGAAAAAATATAATTGAAAAAAGAATAAAACCTTGGTAAAAACAAACCAAAACAAAGTGGATAAAACAGCTTAATACAATTAAACCAAACTAAATACAATAAAGTTAAATAAAATAAGAAATATGATCTGTCTTGAGCCATGCCGAAATATTCATAACTTTCAGTACTATTATACACGGGGTGTCCCAAAAATAACCGAACTTTTTGGATATAAAATAGTAAAATACACATTATATTATCTTTGAAAGTTATTATTTATTCAAAATAGGATCCATTTGACTCAACACAACGTTTGAAACGATCAACCAGTGCATGCATAGATTTTTTTATGTCATTTATAGAAATGTTCTTCAGTACCTCGGTTACGGCTGCTTCATTTTTTCCAATTTTTTTTTTAATTTTTTAAACTTAAATTTCAATTTTTTTTCAAGTTTGACACAAAATTTTATATTTGCTCTTTGTTCTATTTTTTTTTTTGGAACCATTAGCACACTTTTGGTTTTATTGAAATGGCTGTCAGTTTTACATCTGTCATCCGACTTACATGAAGTCAGGTGCGTTTGAAAGAGGATGAATGTATCTTTTTAATGTTGCAAATTTTCAATAGATGGCGCTGTATGTTGTATGATTTAAATATAAAGTTCGGTTATTTTTGGGACATACCGTGTATATCAAATCTATGGTATTTCATTTTAGGATTAAATATTAGCTTTTAAAAATCTGAAAAAATTTTTGTTTGCATTTATATGTGTATCAGATGCATGCGGTATAAATTTCAATCGGTCTATCTTTTCTCCTTCCCGTACTTGTATAATAAAACATTATTATGTTGATATGTTATTATTGAATTAAATTGTTATGTTATTATTGAATTAAATTGTATATTAAAAAAAAATTTAAAATATTATACGTTAAGAAATATAAATTTAAATTGGATTATAAAAACTTAAAATAAATAAAAAATAATAAATTCATACGAAACATAATGAAATAATATATATTAAAATATTAAATAAAAAGAAATTAAGGCAATATAAAATACAGTTTTTACCCCTGCTATAAAAACTAATACCCAGCACAAAGCTTAAATACAAAATCCAACTTAAGTTTGTTTATACGAATATTCAACATTTTTCTTTTTGTTCCCAAAAAGCACACGTGTAGTTTCGAGTGGGTAAATGTCATAAATACCGGTATTCCCATAATCTCCGTGACACATTTCAATAGCACTCTCATTACTAAAGCTTCATAGAATTGAAATTCCACTATTTCAAAGCAAAAATACTAAATGACGAAAAAGACACCACAACTCAATAATACGAATAATATTTTCTTACACTTCATGCAATTATTTTACAAAAACACACACGAAAATATAACAGGAAAAACTAACAAAAAAGATAAACAAATTCTTTCGGTTGTCACTTTTACTTTAAGGATAACTTTTGTGTAAGCATGTAAGATGTGTTTCCATATCCTTTAACAATTTCACAAAATAACTGCTTATATCTGTATATAGGTACATACATATGTACGTACGTACTCCATATGAACCTTAGACGCGTATGTACGCACATATATATATTTTTAAAAGAATATGTACTTACGCATATTTACAAAAGGCTGCAAATGCTTGCGAGCTCATCTCGTTGCACGAGCATATCGAACTCACATCATGACAACGCTATATTTCATTTGCAACGTGCCGCACGCGCCGCAAAAGTGCAAACGCAAATGGAAGAGAAAAACAAAAAAGTGTAAAAGTAAAAAAGACACAAATTCAAAAGGAAAAGCAAAAGTAATTGCGTTGCTCACTGCCTCGTTAAGTGCATACAAATAACTCGTGCGAAGGCGATGTCTCGACACACAGACACTACGACAGCGCGGCTGAAATGTAAAGCAAAGGGGGAAGTCGACGAAAGTTCGATGCAGCTCAGCAGCATTCACCTAAGGTTGAATTAAGCTCTGCCTGCACTTTTTGTATATACCTATGAATACCTGTAGTATATTGTGTGCATATTTGCATTTACACGCTTGGCTGGCGGTGCGCTGGCGCATAGCGTAGTGGCAATCTTTATGTGCAGCAAACACACCTCTTTGAGGTGTTGCAAACGTTTTTGCATTTAAGACGTCAACATTTAATGGTACCGTATGCATGTGTACATATGTAAATATGGTGTTTCACCTTTCATTTTAACGCTTTTAATGTTACGCAAACAAATACTTCCGCCATCTTAACTATTTCGTTTGCTGGAGAAGCTATGACGCTGTGATTGTAAGGAAATTCGCACTTGAGCACAGAAACTGTGTACATATAAATATATCTACAAGTAGATTACTAGAATATCCTCTCTTATACAATATATTGCTTGCCAGGCCTGGCACAAATATGACTATACACAAAAATAATAATATTATTAAACCAAGCAATAACGAGAAGATGACGAACAAGATATTTTCAGACATAAAAAATGCTCAGACAAAAAATATGGCTAGACATGAAATATTGTTAGACCAATCAAAAACTACGGGACGATATAACAGAGTTCTAGACTTATTTTTAAACATAAAAAATGGTCAGACATAAAATAAGGCTTGACAAAAATATTATTAAAGTAAGCAATAACGACAGGACGACAAAATAGAGTAATAGACATTTTTTAGATATAAAAATTGTCAGACATAAAATATGACTAGATTAAAATATTATTAACAACACTATAATTTCAAATATTATACTCCAAAGCATTCAATTATTTTAATATCGAAATTTCGCTAAATCAAAATCTTTATTGAACAAAAAATATTTATTAAAAATATTGTCAAAGAGTAAATATTTCTCAGCAATAACTATCACTTGCAATCGTTTACATTCAGCTACTACCTTTCGCATGGAATTCCCCATAATAAACATAGGTATATATATTTTTTTTCTTTTTGAGCCACGCTTCCTTGCAATTAAACTGATTGACTTCGTCTGATGGCTTACTTAAATATTTGTTGTTTGTCTATTCTTCTGTTTATAGGTACATACGAACATTTTGAGTTGACAATATTCTCACATATTTTATCGGCTTTTAACTTAGCTGTCTTAGTTACCATCTTTGCGTACAACCATACAACTAAACATAGACTACTCAAAAATAACCAAGTTATAAATTCCTTTGGAACCAGTATACTAATATGCCCAGGTACTCATAGTCATGTGCATTTCATGATAAAACATACTGGTATTTAAATATGAAGGTATTCAACGGCATGGCTATTTGTCAGATATATACTAGTCTTCTACTAGTTAAAACCAGCACAAAATCAAAATATACCTTCAGTTTAAAAATTAGTATATTTTCGGATTTTTGCAATAAAGTGTATCCTCTCAGCTTTAAATTTGTACAAAAACAAACATCAAAACGAACGCCGCGCTAATTAGAACAGAAGATCGGCCAAAATTCGCTTTACCGGCAACAAAGAGCCAATTATTTTAAGATAGTGCGTCTAGGTATGACCTTGAGAATTACTAGCAAGTGAAATTGTTTCGGACAACCGCAATTTTCGCATTCTATACTAGTAGTTAATTAGTACTTTACGAACCAGTATGACACTTCACCACAGCGAAGATAAATGCAAACTAACCAATCACTACCGTATGTATTCTACTATGCAACTGTTTGCCTTCGTCTCAAGCGTGAATTCGTTTGTGTGCGCATCGCAAATATTTGCATTTCCTTTGGTAGGGTCGCGTCATTTTTTACACAGTAAAGTTAGCGCAAATTATTTGTATGTATGAAGTAAATATTTGCAATGCCAAGGCAAATGTTATTTTCTCTAATTTGAACTGCAATCAGTCAAAGGGCTAAAGGACTTTGGTAGCTTTCTCCAGGGAGTAATGGGCTAAGCGGAGGGCCGTTAATTGCTTTAATGTAAATCTTCCTTATTAATGCATAAAAACTATGGATAAGCTTTCACGATCTGCCTCTTAAATATAAATTTATATGAAATCTTAATTTGGGAATTTTCCGTTAAACAGCTTAAGTTGGTTAAAAGAGTTTATAGAAGACTTTTATTTGGTATTATATTTCTAAAGAAATTAAATATGATTTCCTATTAAAAATATATATTTGGAGTAATTTATTTTTTTTTTTAATCAACACTTTAAGTTCAACTTCTGTTCAAATAAATTGTAAATTGGAAACATTTCATCACCACTAACCACAATATCGCTCATTACTTAGTATCTATGTAAGAAAAAAGTCAAATGAGTGACAGCATCATCATTGTGACAAACAACAAATGCCAAACACTGAATTAAACCCTGTGTACAAGGAAAGCAATAAACACCAAACAATAATACAAACAAAGGCAATACTATTATTTGCACTACAAAAACAATAATGGCAAGCAGCAGACAAACTTGCGGACAAACAAAAAAATAGAGTAATACAAAACAAAGTGCCAACCAGAAGCACAAGAGTAAAGCGAAATGAAGCAATTGAGGAGAGAGTGAACTCTGGGAGCCTGGACAAACCAGTATGGCAACAGTAATAATAAAAACCGCAAACGAAAACTTTCAAATACAACCAAATTCTACGTTTTGGTGTGTCTGTCAATTTACTTGTTGTATGAGTATTTTACTTGTACTACAATAAAAGTTACTTATACGCCATGACAAAGTTGGCGCACTGCCCAAGTAAACATTAGGCACAGCAAAGTTGTTTCATTGCTGCTTTGGTTTGGCTTTGGCTATTCGCCCTTCGCCACTCAGTTCTCGACTCAGTCATTTGTTTAACAAATAAATTGCAAATAGAAAAGTTTTCTTTATTTGATTTTTATTGTGAATTTCTGTAGGCAGTGGGCGGGAAGATTAGTGTGTTTTAAAGAGTACAAAATATCAAATAAAATAAAAAAGTAAAAATAATAAATTAAAATTAAAATTAAAAAGCAAAAATAATAAAACAAAATAAAATAAAATAAAAAAATTAAATTAAATTAAATTAAATTAGGTAAAAAAAAGAAAATTAAGTAAAATAAATTGAAAAGATTACTAAAAGAAAATTAAATGAAAAATTTTTTATGAAATTCGCATAGAATTTAAATTCCATTACTTCAAAGCAGAAATTTTGTATGCAGAAAAAGCGATACGAATGCCGTTTTTATACAGATTCTAAACCTCCAGGAGTAGATCCTATACAACTTAGTTACTTAAAGGGAAATAGAATTTTGCGACTTCATATGGATATGTAAATATGATTGTTGTGATAGGCCCGTGGTGTTTGCTCTGATTATTTTCTCCGGGATCAAATTGAACAAATGGCACTATAAAGAGTCACCTTATCTGAAGCCTTGTTTAGTACTTTCCCAATTTTGACTGCGCTTCTGGTGTTGTCCAACGTCAGTTTAAACAGCCGTTTAAGTTTTGCGGGGATACTATTTTCAGACATAGCAGCATAGAGGCAACTCCTTACTGTTAAAATCGATCGAAAAAGACGATAAGTTTCGATTCTTCTTTCGTTTTTCGCATCTCAAATATCTGGTCAATAGTTGATTTGTATCTTACAAATCAAATACAATAATAGTAAACTTAAATATTCTTATGAAATTATCTCAAACAAACTTTAAACGCGGACAGATTAAAATAAATCTAAAAATTATTGTTGAAAAAGTTATTTAAATTCATAAAAACTTGTATTTAACAATTAAGGAAAAACAATTTTTTTGAGATTTATTTGCCGTGATTTACTGAAAGAAAAGTTAAGGAAAATCAAAATATCATATATTAAATAAAATCAAGTATATTTGAAAATTTATGTGAAAATGTAAATTAAGTAGTTTTAAAGTACTATTTTTAATAATTATGCAATTTTAAATTTATTATGCCTAAAAAGATTCAAAAATTATCTTTATTGTGTGCCCCCAGCCTTTTACAAGCGAGAGGAAAATAATTTTCCCTTCTCCTTTAATAAACAGGATAACCGTAAAAAAAATAATTTTCATTTCAATTTCATTAATCTACTCCATCTATTTTATACGCATTTCAATATGCAATTGAAATATTTATCAATCAAATATTTATAAACAAAAATATTCTCCTCGGTTAGTGTGCGCCTTTGAATGGTTCAAACAACGTAAAAAAAAAATAAGAAAAACAGTTATAATTTATTAAAATCTATTTACAGCATAACAAAGTCCTCTAAAAAATATTAAAATTATTTCAAAGTGCTAAAGGATAAAGAAAAAACTCATTATTTGAAGCCCTTAAAATATGTACAACAATGCATTGTACAATAACAATACTAAATACAGATACCTATTGTATGCCAAGAAATACTTTGACGAGCGCAAATAATCCCGCTTGTGAAACATCGAAATAAAAAACAACAACACCAAAAATAGTTACTGCAATACCAAGCGCTTTAATATCAATTTACTCAAAAAATACAAATATATCGCCAATAACCCCAGCAATAACAACAGTTACATTTTCAACAGTTGTGCTACAACGCCATACATCATACATATATAAATTTCCAGTGGCGGTGAGATGACGCGTTTCAAAATAAAAAATCTCAAAATGCTCACCTGCTGCTGTCTCAGCACCTGGGTCGCTCTATTCGGTGTACTGCATTTGGTGCGTTGCAGTGAGTTTCCCGAACGTGAATGTTGCGACCTAACGACCACCTCGACAGTTGGCCCGCTGCCAGTGCCGCCAGCAGCGTTGCCCACAGACAAATCACTATCGGCCACTACTGCCGTACAGACAATATCTGTCGGACGATCGGGTAAGTAAATAAGTACATATAACTGTAGATTACTTACATACCTATGTGTGTAACACATTGAAATATGCAGAAACATCAAAGTAAGTGTGTCGGTGTTGACTGCCACGAAAAGTGCATTTGTATATGAAACGGAGATACGCATAAAATACAAGTTAATATGTATATATGTTCTTGAAAATAAATAAAAATGTAAAACGTAGCTTTAAGCATAAGATAAGGAGATACGCATAAAATACAAGTTAATATGTATATATGTTCTTGAAAATAAATAAAAATGTAAAACGTTGCTTTAAGCATAAAATAAAAATTAAAATTAAAATAAATCAAATTAAAAAGCTCGTAGTTGATGAAAAATCCTGGAATAAATGGAAATAGCAGAAATAGCGGATCCAAATCACAAGGGATTTGAAAGCGCACAAAACTCAATTAAATAGATGTCATAGAAATTTTAATGGCCTTAAGCGCTTCGATATGCAAATAGTCTGAGTTCTCTACTTCTCTTGTGATTTGTTTACCTTTTCTTGGCAAAACAGACGTTAACATAAAATGAACCAAAAACTGTTTATATTATTTAATGCAGAAGTTCCTTTTAATTTGACTATTTACATCCATCGAAATAAAATGCATATAATTTAATGTTGGGAACAAGAGCTTAGCTCCAGCCGAGAGTCACAATTTTCGAGTACCATGTGAAGCTATTTGGACCGTATGTCAGCAATAACACTCAATGGTCTCGGGCTTATCTCAAATGCGTCGCTTGAACCGAAGCATTATCTTGTTGAAATCATATATTTTCCAAGTCGTCTTATTCAATTGCAGTCCAAAAAAATTCGGCTATCATATGACCATAACGCTCCGAATGACAGTTTTCGTAGATTTTAGATTCAATCATACCTGCAGACCAAAAAGCCCACAGTAAATTTTTTTTTTTTTGTGTAATGATCGCTCTTTAACTGTTTAAGGTCTCCCAAATGAGACGATTTTTCTTATTTACGTACCACCTGAAATTGTTCGAAAATTTGCCATCTTGCTTGTTGTTCAAGGACCCAATCAGCATACGAGGGGCGGCTGATAATGGAGAACGAGCTGCGCGTTGGATACCGCGAATGCTAACGCTGCTCGACAAACATCGACGTTTGGAGAGTTGTAAAGATTTTTTGGAGGAGAAGAGCAAGTTGCGTGGGGAGTGCTGTTTCTTCAAGACAATGCACCCATTCACACCAGTAGAGCTGCGCGTGATGCCTTACAGAAACTGACCATCCACCCTACAGACTGGACCTGGCTCCTAGTGACTTTTTCCTTTTCTCAAATTTAAAAAAGGAATTACGGAGACAGAGATGAAAGCGGCCGCGCAAAATCCCTTTGAAGAGAAATCTAAAGAATAGTTTTTCAGTGGTATAAAGGTATTGCATTCACGATGTATTTCAATTGAGGGAGACTATATTGAGAAATGAAATTCGCCGCTAACTTATCAATTGCCCCTCGTATGTTGAAAAGCAAAAAGAAATGCACCATATGAAACAACTCATGAATAGTTATAATTTTCTGCTGGTGAAGAATATTTTTGGTCGAGTGCCATATGTTGTTTACAATTGTTGGTATTGGGCAAAAGACCAAAAGTTAGGAAAAAAAGTTACACGAACAGTAAATCAAGCAAGGCTAAATGTTAAATATATTTTTGTACTTTTTGAACTTTTCTCACTGAACCTTTTGCCCATTGATTGTATGTATACAATAATGTAAAATACTAAATAATTAATGCAATTAAAACTAGTTGAATAAAAGTTCCACAAACCCTACATCGATGGCTTCAAAATGTAGGAAAATATTGCATTGCTAAATATCGCTGCATTTTATAGAGAATAAATAGTGACGTTACTTAATATCATTCATAATTTTTTTCCTTCTTCTTCTTTATTGGCGTTGGCACCGCTTACGCGATTATAGCCGCCGATTTTCCTTAGTCAAACTAGATAATTAAAGAGAATAAATACACTGATTTTTGCATAATATAATTTCCTGAATAGCTGCAATGTGAAAGCCGACAGCTCACTTTTTGATCAGGAAATTTTTTCTATTTAACTGCTTGCCTTTGTGTAACAATTTGTTGGAAATCTCTCTTTTTTTAGATGCACATATATTAACTCACACTGTTTAAAAATAATTTATTTTTTGTTTACATCACTCATTCTATATAGACTGAAGGTCAAAGGTGGACGAGATGGTGTGAATAATGCTATAATACTTACTTAATTGAATGCACAATGAATGCGCTTCGTGGTTGTGGGTGTGAATGGGAGGCGTAACAAAGTTTTTATTTTGCACCATTTGCTATATTTAAAGACCCTCTAAGTGTAGGTGGAGTAAGTGAATAATATGCAAATAGATATGTATATTAAGGCCAGAAAGTTTCCGGATATGGTTTTTTTTCAATATTCGCGGTTTGGTTCATCATGACATACGGTCATAAAAGAGTATTATTTGAGCGTTTTGAGGGGTTTGTGCGAAAGCATCCGTCGTAAACGGCCAGAATTGCGGGCCAACAATTTATTTTTCATGACGATAATGCGCTATCGCACCAAGCTGTAGTTGTTAATGATTTTAAGACCGAAAAGTCGTTCAATACCATCGATCAACTACCGTATTCACAGGATTTGGTCCTATGTGACAATTTTTGTTTCCAAAACTCAAGTTATCTCTCCGTGGGTTCCGTTTCGACTCGACAAAGGGAACTGAAATCGATCCCGTACAGCGCCTATAAGGCATTTTCGATGATGGAAAAAAAGTTGGCAAATGTATATCGCTTCTGAAAGAGCATATTTTGAAGGCGACAAAATTAATATTGTTGAAGATTAAATCCTTTGCGGCTTATTTACAATTTCCAGAAACTTTCTGATATTAATAAATATAAATATAAAAAGTTAACAGTTTTGTGTTACTTTTAAATTTTAGTGCTTCCTCCAATTTGATGTTTTTTCAATAAATGAAAGGACCTACACTTTATACTAAGCCGCCTCCGAAGGGCTGTTGGTTTTTTTATGAGGAGCCTTTATTTCATATCGAAAATACTCTCGGAGGGGTTGACTTTCCCTGCCAAGGGGCGACTGCACTTAGAAAATTTTGCTTAATTTTTTATTTAAATTAATTTTCTAAAACTTTTTGGAATGATAGTACGACACCAGTACGCAATGCTTACCACTCGACTACCTCGGCCGAATACATATTATTTAATTGCCACGAGTCCTGAGGTGGTGTAAGCTCTACTTGAAAGACGCTTGGTTGGTCTGGTAGTGTAATGCTGATATTAATTTGGAGTTTCGGCCTTCACTCAGTCATCGAAAGCCTACTGTTAAGTTAGGTATGGCTCTTTAATTTAGATCTGGAGGAAGGAAATTGATGAAGAGTATCCATCACTTTTGATGAATTCATGGAGGATATAGTTCCCGTTTTAGGTACGGCTGTAGAACGCTAAACTCTCTAATTGGTTTGCTTTTGAAAGTATTTTTACAAACCATGGCCTTATAAAATGTTGCGTCTAACTACCGCTGTCTATAACCATTGCAAATAATTGATTTTAGATTTCAAGTTTTTCACCACCAGAGCCAACTTTGCAAGGATATGACTCCTCATCACGTGCTAAGGATCATGGACTCACTCCTGCTGGGAAAAGGTAGGCTAGTATGAAAACATTTTAGTTAAACACTAGTATTTTGAAGACGAAATCATACTAGTTCGCTGTAAACTAGATTTGAACTAGTATTTAAAGGGCAAAAATAAAATAAATTAATATTTTTCGGTAAAATTTGAACAAGTTTGCAAAAGTTCTAGTATATGAACTGGTAACTAGAAGCTCCAACCACACATTATTAGAGTTGTCGCTACAGCAACAACATCAACTACACATTGTTGTGGTTTTTTATATTTTGTTAAATTGTAAAGAATGATAAGCAGTCTGAATTAAGTTTAAACCTCATACATAAATATCTGATCCACTTCCTGAAAAGAAATAATGTACCAAACTCCAAGTAAAGTCGGGCCCATTCTCAAGTCTATCTGAACTCTCACAAAAAAATCTTTAAAATCGGTTCAAATCGTGTGGAATGCCGAAATTAATCAAACTGGTATGAACGGACTAGTATTTTAACTAGTATACCAGGTATGTTAGTTGAAATTTGCCGTTCTTTTTTCGATAAAGAAAACACTTAATTTTCAGAGGAATCTCAAATTTTTTTATTCAAAGTATTGACCATTGGTTTTTACACATTTCGCTCATCTCTCAGGCAAATTATGGATACCAAAAACACTTTTTCTCTTTCGAGGCAAACCATTCCATGAGCCGTTTTTCGATTTCTTCAAAATTAGCGAAGCACTGCTCTGCAAGGGAGTGTCCCATCGATGCGAAAAGGTGATAGTCGGACGAGGCGAGGTCTGGAGATTACGGCGGGAGCGCTAATATTTCCCAATTAAGTGTTTTTAATGTGTCTTTCACCAGTTTAGCGGTATGAGACGGCGCGTTGTCATGTTGCAAGATAACTTTGCCATGTCTTCGGGCTCATTCAGACCATTTCTCGATCAACGCATGATTCAAATTGATCATTTGTTGTCGGTAGCGATCAACGTTCACCGTTTCACCAGGTTTTAACAACTCATAGCACACCACACCACACTGGTCCCACCAAACACAGAGCATTGTCTTACGGCCAAAGCGATTTGGCCTTGCAGTCGATGGGCCAGCTTCACCAGGGGAAAGCCATGATATTTTTCGCTTCGGGCTCTCAAAATAAATCCATTTTTCGTCCCCCGTGACAATTCGATGCAGAATCGTTGAAGCAGCATTTCACAAACGGTTTTTCGATTTTCCATTTTCTATCGTTTAGCTGGTGTGGCACCCATTTTCCATACTTCTGGATCTTTCCCATGGCTTTTAAACGTTGGCAAATTGCTCCTCGAGTCACATGTAGTATTTCTGCCAATTTTTGTTGCGATTGGGTTGGATCTACATGCAATTCCCTTCGAACTTTTTTGCTGCACCAGGATGTTCATTGTCTGTCAAAACGAAATCTCCACTTTTAAAATGATGAAACCATGTCTCACATGTCATCACTGGATCATATTCACCATAAGTTTCTACCAGCTTCAGCTGCTTTTTTCTTTTGATGAAATAAGAAAAGCAACGAATGCCGCAAATGCGATTTACTTGGAGCGAAACTCGACATATTCACTGAGGTAAACAAATATGGCGCTACTATTTTGGCGGAATGTGACTTGCGTATTTTTGTAGGTTAATGTCAATAGAAATAAATTACATACATGCCAAATCATAGAAATTTATACATATTGCTAGCAACATCTACTAGTAAAACCGGCACACTTCAACAAACACACCTGGTATATGAACTGGTATGCAACTAGTATGCAGCTGATGCAGCTGATGAAGTTGACAGTTTGTAGGATATGGCCGTGTTAAATATACTAGTTGCTTACATGAAAAATAGATGGAAGGCGAACTAGTTGGTGTAGACTAGTTGGCTTCCAGTTAGCAACTAGTATTTTTCCCTACAGGGATCACATGGGTGCTGTACTCCAACCTCTTCTTCTTCATTTAACTTCTGTTTATGCAAAGTAGGGCAAGTGTATGAATTTGTGAATATAGCACAAACGATACTATTTATTTTCATTTCATGCACCCAAATGGCCTCAAGCATGTGCTCATACATACATATTTGTATAATTTCATAAAACTTCAAATGCACATACAGTTTATTAAGGTTTATGGCAAATAAAGAGAAATATTGTGCATACAAATGTGAGGAAAAGGAATTTCTACGAAAACTATAAACTATTGAAGAAAGAAGAAATATCGATACACTCTCATATACATATATACAAGTATACCATATGAATAAGTTCGTGAGTATATAAAAATTCAGTTATGCATTTATTTCGAAAGTTGCGGTGCCTTTGTCGTAGCTGCTGTTGTGCTGGTAGCGTGTGGTTCATTACTACTTTTCATATACTCGTATGTATATATTTTTATGCGGCGCTCTGCAGCGCTCTACTTATACATACATACGAGTACACCGATATTTACAGCTGGTCAACATTTACCAATCGTGAGCGTTTGAAATGTCCACGTTTATTGCATGAATGTCCGCTTAGGTTAAGTATTGGGCCCTCACTTTAACAGTCACTCACTTCAGTTGTCCTTACAGTCGACGTACATATGTAATGTAGCAAATATGTATGCATACGTATGTACTTGTATAGGTACATGCATACAAAACACACCACAACTATTTGAAAATCGATCGATTTTTATTGCAATTCAGGCAAAGCCAACTTATGTACGTGGGTCGCCGGTTCTTGTATATTTTTATTGTATATATGAGTGCACCAACATACACACGTGGACACAGATATTTACCAGCAATGTCCACGACCAACAACACGACCACGCTGAGTGCCACAACTCAATAGCTCTCAGCCACTAAAACCGACTGCATTGCATTTCAAAGAAAATTAACTTTGAAGTGGTCGTATTGGCAAGCTGTGCATACATGCATACATACATACTATATATGTATGTACTTAGATATTTATTGCTTTGTAATGTAGCGCGTGTGTCCATTTTATATATAGGTATATATACTACACCACTACATTCACACTACTACTTTAATACAAGCACAAATAAGTAGGTATACAAACAAGTGCTTGAATAATTTTATACATACATACATACTCGCACACATATTTATACCTATTCATGTATATATTTGTATGCGATCACGTAGTATTTGTATTTTCGATTACGTGATGATAGTGCCGCAATAATTTCAGTACTTTCATTGGTTAACAAATAAACACTCACACATACACTCAATCACATTTGCATGCCTCTGTGTATATGCAGACATGTTATAAATATATGTATGTATTTATGCATTGAGGACAAACTATTCTAGGTAAGCATGTGCATGTTTGCATGTATGCATCGCTCTACTAACTGCACTGCATTATACACTTATTTACCAATTCTACAAATAAACATACTTTTATATAGAGTTTTGCATTATAATGCACGAAGCAGTGTACAGTGCATGTGTTTATATGTTGTTCACCTCATCATATTTGCAACTACATTCAACCATAATTATGTAGCAGGTCTAACACTATTGATTGCTTTGCCAAACTGTACCAATATTGAGTGCATACAACCAATCATGTGTGTGTCTACTCATACACATATATGCATGTCATGTATGTCGAGTATTTTGCAACTCTATTAATTCACTTCAAATTGCAATTCAAATAAGCACCATAATCATTTACTTCCGCTCGGCCATTCCATGCACTCAACACTATGCTTAATCAATTGCTGGGCAGTATTAAAGAAGGATGTTTGTAGGTATATAGTGAGTGCATCACAGCAGACATATCATAACATTACTAAACGTAACATAATATTTTTTTAGGGGAGAATGGCACATTACATAACATAGAGACAACGCTTCCCTACATCATCTGCAGTAGGTAGGCAAAATATGGTATGAAATTGCATAACCCAACCTAACATAACAAGAATGACATAGAATATGTAACATTTCACTGAAAACGTGGCGTTTAACATAACTTTACATAAATAAACTAAACTTAGCTTAACTTAACTTAACTAAATTTACTTTAACTTAACTTAACTTAACTCAACTTAACTTAACTTAACTTAACTAAATTTACTTTAACTTAACTTAACTTAACCTTACTTAACTTAACTTAACTTAACTTAACTTAACTTAACTTAACTTAACTTAACTTAACTTAACTTAACTTAACTTAACTTAAATTAACTTAAATTAGCTTAACTCAACTTAACTTAACATCAATTAGCATAGCATAACTAAGGATAATACAACTTAGCATAACTTAACTTACCTTAACTTAACGTAACATCGCATAACTTAAATTAGCATAACATAAATTAGCATAACATAACGAAGGATAATATAACTTAGCATAACATAACTTACCTTAACTTAACATAACTAGACAAAACTTAACATAACATAGTATAACAGAAATTAGCATAAAATAAACAAAGTTGCTTCGCAATGATAAATTTGACGATAATCAAAAAATTTCAATAACTTCGTTCGAAACATTTCGGTATGTCATCGTTATACTATATTATATAATTGGCGCTTTGTAACCGCTGAAGCGATTTTCCGCAGTACCATGTTAAACGTTTGAACTTATGTTTGCTGTTAATATCAAGCAAGCAGTCATTTTAAAATTCACCTTAAAGATGAGCTTGTGGGGTTTCAACACTAACAATTTCTCTTCATTTCGATAACATGATATCGAAATGAAACAAAATCGTTTCGTTAAGTTAAATTATAATATTAAAAAACAAAATGGCAACGATTCATTAGTTGAGCATCTCTGAACATAACTTAATATTACGTAGTATAACATATCTTGAAATATCTTAAACTGGCAATCAATATATAGGAAACAATGGCAAACAAATAAAATACAGAATTCCATAGTATAACATAACTTAACGTAACATAAATTAACACAATATAACTTGGCGTAACATAACTTAACACATCTTAAAATTCCGCAGACTCTAATACGATGCAATAAATTAACATTCATTAACATCACAGCCCTCGCACCTAACTATAAATAACTGAAGAATCGTTTTATTCCTAGCTATTTAATACATTAATTTCCTTTTTTAGAACTAGTCTAATAGAATCTAATCTGATATAGTATGTATCATTATTTACTTATCTAACATGATCTATTCTATAAAAATAAAAAATAATATGTTTTCACTTCATTTCAAATTAATCAATCTATTATAATTTAATCTAGCTGACCTAGGCTAAACTATTCAATCTCGTAGAAATGACCACAATGAGCCCACTCAGTGGCTTAAATACGTCCACTTGCGATGGGATGCTTAAGATCTGTTTTAAACCAATCAACCAAACAAATAGAACCCAATGCAGTCCACTCACATCACCGATCTCATATAATTTATCTTTAGCTTGGTAATACCTAACAAAAAGGCATTCAATATAAACTAGTTATAGATCGTGAAAGATCTACTAAAAAATTTCAAAAAATTCTTTCATAGTAGCTGCAGCAGGTCTACTATTTTTCAATTGTCTTTCACCCTCCTCATGCCATAGTTGCGTTTAATCACGTACGTGCATTAACCATTGTGCTCACTGTACTTCACTTTTTTTCTTTCCCACCAGACTTTTCATACGAACAAATCTATTTGTTTGTTTGGTTTTTATCGGTTTGCTTTTCAATTGAAATGTAATCGATATTTATAATTATTTAATCATCTCATTGGATACCAATTACCGTTGCTGCAGCAAAAAACAAATATACCAACGCACGCGTACATGTGATGTGATTTTATAAATAAAAGACCTGTGAGCTCAATATATTTTTATCGAACTTGGTACAATCCATTGCATATATATATATATTTATAGTTGCCAATGTTAATGTACTCGTTGATGGTTCATTAAAATTTAAAATCGGCATTTGCATTATTTTCCTTTCTAAGGATATATACTACACGTATGTTGTTCGCTCTTTGAAAGTTGAAAGTTAAAAGCAATTTTTAAATTTATTTAATTTTATTTTTTGAAGAAAGTTGTAAATATCTTAATTTACTAATAAACTAAATGGCATTATTTTCAAACTGCGAAAAAACTAAAGTTAAATAAAATAGTAAAAATAAAATTTAACAAAAAAAATAATAATATACAATAAATTTAAATTTATATTTCAAATAAAATAATATAAAAAAAATAAATTAAAATAAAATAAAACAAAATAAAATGAAAAAAAAAATAAAATAAAACAAAATAAAATAAAACAACAAAAAATAAAAAACTAAGAATAAAAAAATATAATAAATTAAAAAAAATAAAATAAAAAAATATAACAGAGTAAAACAAAATAAAATAAGATAAAATCAAATAAAATCAAATAAAACAAAATAAAATGAAAAAAATAAAATAAAACAAAATAAAATAAAAAAAATTAAGTAAAAAAATATAATAATAAAAAGAAAATAAAATAAAAAAATAAAACAGAGTAAAACAAAATAAACGTATCAAAATAAAATAAACAAGTTAAAATAAAGTAAAACAAAATAAAATGAAATAAAAAAAATAAACTAAATAAAACTAAATAAAATAAACTAAAATAAACTTAATAAAATAAAATAAGATAACAAAAAAATGTTAGAATTTAAAATTATAGTAATGAAAATAATATAGTACAAAATGAAGTTAAAAAAAAACAATATAAACTAAATAATCAAGTTTTTTTTTCAAAACTATATATAATAAATAATTTAAATAAAACAAAATAATAGGAAATAAATAAAACTTTATGAAGTTCATTAAAATAAAAAAACAACTTAAAAAAATTAATTAACATAAAAAAGAATTATATAAAATTCAATTTAATTAAAAAAAAATTACTTGGACTTAATAAGTTAAGCAAAAAAAAAAATATATAAATGAAATAAAATGAATGAAACTCAAATGGGATAAAATAAAATATTTAGTGTATATTATTCAGTTTTCTCTTATCTGAACTAAACCATTTCAGGCCAAGTTAATTTAATTCGGTCTAATCTTACTTAAACTAATATCTTTCAATAAAATCTCTCAACAAAACTTGGCGTGATTTTATGTACATTTCTACCATATATATGCATATGTAAATCGTTCGAATAATTTACAAGATTTGCAGGGCTTAATATGTTGGTGCCAAATGTTGGCTTAAATTTGAACTTTAATTGTGCGCTGTTCTTTGTGGCATGTTTTAGGGTGAGTAAGCACACATCAGCACGCTAACTACATATATAATATAAAAATATTTTTAGGCATATTTTTTAATTTTATTTCGCTTTGTTATAAATGTAGCAAACTTTTCACGCCACCATATCACTCACACATACATTTTCACCTGACGAAATTCCAGTATATTTTTATTTTCATAGTGCTGTACTTTGTAGCTGAAAACTCGACTACATGTGAATTAGTTATGAAGTGAAAGAATGGGAAACTGGGTCAGTTCAGAAAATTTTAAATTTTTTATTTTTCACATGTTCATGCATACTCATACACGCATTGTATGTCTTGTACATATACCATACAATAGTATACAAGCTCGCGCTTTCATTTCGTGAATTAACTTTCCCTGTTAACTGTTGTGTTTGTATGCTTCATCGTAATTTTTTGTTTTTTTTTTTTTTTTGTTCGTAAAATCTTTCTCACTTTACTTACACTTTTACGCCTTAAGTTGGATGTGTTTTATTTATATTTTTATTTTTAAATTATTACTTTCTCTCGAGCACCCAAGGCTCCTGTTGTATGCAGGGAATTTGATTACTCATACGCCATGTTGGCTCACTACCTACATAAACAACTCTACGGTGAATGATTGACTGTTGTGATTTTTATTTAGTGTTATTATTTAAGTGTGAATGTGTGCTGTCTATATTTCAGCAAATAGTAGAGCTTAATATTGTTTTGTTCAAATTTTTCTTCGTATAGAAAGTTAAAAAATTTGGAATATGGCAGATAGTTTTGTTGCTTAGAAGCTTAGTCTTACTATTTGAAATAATTATTATACTAATGAAACTAAATTTGTTTGGCAAGAGTGTGGGAAAATATTAGAACTCTTTTAGCTATACGAAGTGTGATCAGAAAATATGCGTCATTTTCATATTTCGTGAGTTACGTATGTTCGATTTTCGTTTTGGTACACATGTATATTATATATGTTGGCAATACTGCACTGCACTTGATCGTGGATATGCAGGTAAAAGGAAAAAAAGTGAAAAGCAACAATAAGTGAAAGCGGCATACATGTAGCTTAATCGGATAACCATTGGATCGTGCTCTGGGCATCCCAAGTTCGAATTCCATTCCAACGAAGGTGTCTGGAAAAAGAAGTTTGATGAGGAAATGTGGTGGTTTCCGAAATAGCAGCTATAACTTCTACCGTCCAAAACTATTGTTGTAATTTTTTCACTTTTTCCAAAAAATGTGGTCTGAAACAGTTCTATGTTCCAAATTCAATTCAGAAGATTTTTCACTCAAAGTTAAGACACGTTCAGGTCGACCAAGTGAAGTAGATGATGATGATACAAGGCTTTAAACGAATCGGATCGTCATGTAACTGATATTGGCGAGAAGTTAAGTATACCAAAATCAACCGTTCATAATCATAAACGACGTCTTGTACTGGTAAAAAACGTGATATTTGGGTACCACATAAATTGAAAGAAATCCATTTAAAAAGCCTCCTTAACGCTTTTGATATACATCTTAAACGCAATGAATAAGATCCGTTTTTGAAGCATATCATAAGTGGAGATGAAAAATGAATTGTTTGCAATAACGTCAATCACAAACGATCATGTTCCAAGTATGATGAAGCGCCACAAATCACTTCAAAGGCTGATATTCACAAACAAATGATAATGCTGTCAGTTTGGTGTGATTGGAAGGGTATGGTATATTTTGAACTGCTTCCCAGGAGCCAAACGATTAATTCGGATGTCTATTGTAAACAACTGGACATTGGAATTGAATATATCCATCAACGAGAAGCGGCCAAAATTGGTCAATCGTAGAGGTATCATATTCCACCAGGCCAATGCTAGACCGCACAAATCTTTGGTCACTCTCCCAAAACTGAGAGAGCTTGGCTGGGAACAGTTGATACATCCACCATACAGCCCTGACCTTGCACCATCAGATATTTTGATCTTTGCAGAACTCATTAAATGGTAAAACTTTCGAAAATTAAGAAGCTATAAATCGCACTTAGTTCAGTTTTTTACAGATAAAGGTCAGAAGTTCTATGAACGTTGAATAATGGTGTTGCCAGAAAGTTGGCGAACGGTCATCCATAAAAATGGAAATTACATACATAACTGATTAAAGTTCATTGCAAAATTTAAAAAATGTATTTACTTTCTTGCAAAAATCTTTCTTTTGGGGCAACCCAAAATTTTCGATAAATCAATTGATAATAAAAAATGCTCAGAGCTACAATTTATGGCTGCAAAAATCGCAAATAAACGTGTCAAATATACATATTGAGTTGCTGAGAAATAAATATGGATATAGGTATTATACATGCATACACGTATATTGTACGTAAAATAAGTATACTTATACGAATGCTTTTCTTCTCTCGGCAACGGTTGTTTGAAGTTCATTAAAACACAATTATTTTTACACTTACAAGTATTTCCTCCAAGCAGGCGTGTGAAATAAATGAATGTGTGTTACGTGTAATTAATTGCATTTCACTTTAATCAATTGTGCATTCGGTTGATAAATTTTCGCACATGCATTTATTTTTAATATTTATTTCGTTAGAGATTCTCACGCTTGGAAAATAATCGGTAAGTGATTTAATGAGGTGAATTTTCCGAAATCGTCACGTTGCTGATTGTAATGCAATTTTATTTTTAATTTATGTTTCACCATCTTAATTGTTTTATTTTTATTAATTTTATTTACTACATATATTTATAATTATTATAGTTTTTTATTTCACTTTATTTATTTATTAAATTATTTAGTATGTTTATTTCTTTTACTTTATTTACTGTCGTTAATTCGACACTCTGGGGACTCTTAGAATATTACGAATTATCGAGTGCTCGAAATACCAAATGATTTGAAATTTCCAGAGAAAATTAGTAAGTCTTCTAAATATTGAGTGTTTCTAATCAATTGATATTTACTAATTGGTATTATTGGAATGTCAAAAGTTAGAAGGTGCACTTGTGTACATAACCAATAGCTATTTTAAAGAGAAAAGATAACTGAAATGTTTTTCACCACTTTGTATAGCTTTGTTAGGAGTCGAATGGGACTTTTTCTTCCCTAATAGCATAATCCCCTGGAAGAAAGTTAGGAAAACTCTCTTCTTGATTGTTGTAAGCCAGTCTTCACTTTCTGAAAATAGCTTACAAGAGGAACAAGTAACTTATTATAAACAAATTCGCAAATGTTTAACGGTGATTAGTTCAAATTACATTAGGTTAGGTTGTGGTGGCTACCGATGTATCGGGTCCGTTTCACTTAAGCTTGACCAATTGTAATGCCTCAAAAACTGACCATTAGGCTTCATTATCCAGCCATTTTGTGTCCCTAAGGAACCACACTATGTGCATGACTTTTATGTCGGCTATCTTCGATAGATCATCCAGCAATAGGATCATATGCATTTAGAGGTTCGAATTATTCCAGCTTTGAATTAATTAGAGTCGACTGCATTTATTTTTATTCAATATGGTACTCAATTCAGCTTATAATTTTAAGTGGTTAATTTTCGACATTTTTAATGGCAATTTATACATTTTAAAAAATTATTACCATTTCTAAAATATATTTTTCTTGTATTTATTTAAAATTATTAGTATCAGTTATTTATTATGAACTTCATAGATAAATAACTTACATGTGTATACATTTGGTTTACTAATATAGACATCAATCAAAAAGTCATAATGTAATCTCAGCTTACAACATTTAAATATGTTGACAACAAAATATATGTAACTATATTACACATTCGCATAGACGTAATGTATATCACTTATCAAAACAATCAGGAAACCCAGCAAACTCATTAGGGTTATTTATTTATTTAAAAAGTAAAAAATTAAATTAAATTACTAATTGTAGTGAATAAACTCTCTTGCCCTGCTGTGCTTGGTAACAAAACGATGTATATTTCAAGTCTATATACATTAACTGTAAATATATATATATATCTATTTATTTATACACATGAACTTATCAACGACCTATTTGCTGCTAGCATAAATATTTTATGATCTGAATATATTTCCCTTAATAAGCAGCATAGCTTCATGTATATTTACACATTACATACTCGTATACATATTATATATTTATGAATCACTTATGAGTGTCACATTTACCTTGTTTGTCTGTCTTCGTTCGCACTGCGTATGAAATGTGTTACATTTCTGGCTTAAATTCTTGACATACCTTTCTACTTAACGCGAATTTATTATGAACATATATATGTATGTATGTGTGAATTAAATAATTTAAGCTTTTCGTTTCCGCACCACAACAAGGCGTTAAAGGAAATATCACGAGTTAAGTGCGTAAATGTTTGTTTGTGTTGAGAAATGGATGCACTTATAAATTT
Organism: Ceratitis rosa; assembly: GCA_037013455.1. Lineage (NCBI taxonomy): Eukaryota > Metazoa > Arthropoda > Insecta > Diptera > Tephritidae > Ceratitis > Ceratitis rosa. The sequence continues at coordinate 34,398,693 of JAWMAG010000006.1, read as the reverse complement.
GCGAATATATACATATACCTAGTACATATATATGCTACTTTAGATGTAATATTGTATATAATATACATAAACACTTATACATTTACAAAAATTTTAAGAAATAGGAAACACACATATCCGCCTCAAGTGGCTGTATGCAGCGGCGTATATGGATATTTTGTAAGGAGGGATTTTTTCCTCATTGATTTGAGTATTTTTTTTTTTATAAATTCAGAACTATCATTTTCCTTATAATATAATCTTGCATGTTTTGGTTGTAGAATAATTATAACACAATTTCAAGTATTGTACCTAATTGATTGACAATTGTTTTTATATAGTAAAGTAGCACTCTTCCTCCCAAATGCGGAAAGTTTACTTGTTTATATAGCCTTCGAGCCGAAAATGAGCCTCATCCCTGAACAAAATTTTACTCGAAAATGTTGGATTTTCTTGGAACTTTTCAAGAGTCCAGCGATGTCACTTGGGAAGGTCGAGCAGCTTCAGTTCTTGCACAAACTGTATTTTTTACGCTTTCAATTTAAACTTTCGACGCAAAATGCGCCAAGTCAGTCTATACGTCAATTCGAGTTGCTACTAACGGTGCCGAATCGATTCTACACGATCTTCGTGTCTACTCTCAGCTACGGCTGATATAATTTCTACACTGCGTGCTGGAAGTGGTGTATTCGGAATATTATCCAATAATGCTTGGACTCAAGATGGGTGATGGTGTTGCCAATAGTATGTTCAGTAGACCGATAATGTTGACCATAAGTTGTGCGAAGCGCGCGAAGCATATTATTTATATAACGTGAAGTTTCGTAATAAACTTGACCGATTTGTAATTGTTGTTCAGACGTTAGTCTTTCCATGTTTAAATGCCAAACAATACTGAACACAAATAACACGACAGATTGACACGTCAAAAAATACAAAAAAAAAATAAAAAAAAAAATAAAGGATTAAATTATCTCCTTCCAAAAAAGATTCCAAAATCTAACAGTGAGAGCTATTTGAGCTTTTTGCTTCTAACTACGATCAATGGAGGTGTATTTTTTTATTTTAATAATTCTGCATACCTAAGCGCACACTTTTTACTGTGATCCTTTCAAAAACATCACACTTACCAAAAAAAAATATTAACCTTAGAGAGAAGCAAGTCTCTAGTATAACTATCGATATCAGTAAACTCTATTAGCTGCACTATATGGTATATTCAGAATTTATCGATTTTATAGCAGCTACCTTTTTGGAAAAATATCTAGACGATCACCACAAGTTAGAGGAATAGCTCGACCGAAAATACAATAGCTTCAGCGGTTCCAAAGTGCAATTTTCACTTCTAACCTGTGTCGCGTTTCCTTGTCAACACCAATCGGAAGAAATATATTTGATAAGAAGGGTAACCAGAAGGTGCAAGTACAAGCGAATGTGTGATAAGCTAAATTTTAAACTTTTTTTATTCACATACGTATTCAAGAAAAATACTTCCATATACGAGTATAGGTACATATAGGCGACAAGCAAATACTCGAAAGTGTCGTATATAAACTCATTACAGCCACCAAATATTTTACTTTATAAGGCAATAACAGCCATACGTGCGCAGACAAATGCTGGTTTATGGGCACATGTACACAGGGTGTCCCAAAATTAACGCCAGATTTGTATGTATTTAATGATTCAGTGAAAAATTACAAATATGAAAACTAAAAGCTGTGTTTTTTCTATTGAATACAAATCTTGAATTAATTTGCGAACACCCTATACTTTCAATTGTGTATACTGTTTTGCTCTCAAAAATGTCTTGGAATGCTGCAGACATATATATATATATTTACTTATATGTACGTTTGTGCATAATTTCTAAGCAAATTATAAAATGAAATTGTGGCAAGAACCAGCGTCGACATCTTTAACTGCTGCTGCCTACTTGCTTTATGGCTTTTCCATATACTTTACAATTTGTTTTATTATGATTATTTATTTTAACTTTTTCCCTCACCAAGTTTACTTTGCTCTTATTTTCACTTCTTTAACTCCAACTAACGACTGGCACGTTGGTGTGTTCCTTTGCACACGCTTATACTGTCATGCCTCGCTTTATTGGCGTGCTGATGCGTTACGCTTGTGGTTGAAGCCTATGTGTTCACATAACGGTTTTATTTATTTATATTTACATACATACACGTGTGCGCAAATTACGCTTTATACTTTAGAAACGGTCTCGGCAGGAATTCATTTCCACCCCACATATGTCACTTCAAATCAACGATTCCCACATATGTTTAGAAATTAATGTGAGGAAATGCATTTACAAAACGTGTAGCAGGAAATTAAAACATATTTTTTCTCTACAATAAATGGTGATGGTATATTTCACCACAACTTCCCGGGAATTTTTCAGAAATCACAAATTTTTCAATTAACATAATTTATTTGTGGACTGGGAAAAAGTGGAAATTATTGAAATTAAACTTTATGTTTATAAACGTGAATTTGGCAGTGCTTACAAGGCAGTTTAAATTTTTTTTTTTTTTGATAAATGTATTTTATGTGTCTTCTAGTAAAAAGAAGTCCACTATTTGTTTATTAAATGGAAATCTATCTTTACCATAGTTATGATCATCCGATTTATATCAAATAGGCACCGATTTGGTTGAAAACTTTTAGAGGATAATATCATAATGTATCTTTCATAGAAACCTTTGTCGCCGAATCATTCGCCATCGACAGGAACAGATAGTAATCACTTGGTGCGAGGTGCGGAGTAATCCATCTTGCATAAAATCCTCCCAATTTGAAAACAGGCTTTAGATTAGCGTAAGAGAGATCTCTCAGACGAAAAATGAAGAATTCAACATTTTCAAGAGTGTTTTCACCTCGCTTTGTTTTCACGGCATGAAAGCCTTATTTCAAAATAAAGAAAGGAGAAAGGAAATAAATCTATTTACTGGATTGCCTTTTTTGGTTCACTGAAGATTTATTGCAAGGTCTACTTGGGAGTCGATCTCGCAGCAAATGGCTTGCTATTAAAATCCATTTCGAATTCTTATCTCCTCACTCAGCGAAATTATGCCCTTCGTTTAGAACCCGCTACACAAAAAACTAGTTCACTGAAAGTACAAAACAATCGCTACGGATGAGAGTTTACATTTTTGAATACTGTCATATGCCGATGATATTGATTCATTGATATCATTGTCATCGGCAACAGCGCCATCAGCTCTGCTTTCTCCAAACTAGAATAGGTCTGGTAGTGAAAGAAAGACAAAACGAAGATAAAACGAAATATTTACGGAAACCAAAAACAATGTCAGTGAGGAGGTGCTACTTTGGACTGAGAAGGCAATTGAAAATTAACGTCCTCTCTCGATGAACAAAGATCAAAGAACTCTACTGGTCTGTCAGCATTGCCGCCCGGAGCGTTATATAAAAACAACATCTGATGAATCGGAACTAAAAGTTTTAGAGAGAAAGGTTTTGCAGAAATTTCATTTTGTGTATAGGAAAGAGGAAATAATGTAAACTATTACTTGTGCGAGATGTACGACGACATTAACAGAGTTCATGAAAAAGAGCTAACATGCACGCTGGGTAGGTCATGTTGTCCATATTGCTGAAGATACTTCATCTCTGAAAGTATCGATGTAGTACCCGCCGGTAAAAGCTGATCGAGAAGGAAGACTTCCTCTTGCCCGAAAGCTCAGAATCTAGACATAAAATACCCAAATTCATTTGACAACTTCACTTGCCGTAGAACTGCGAAAAGAAGAAAACTACTGGCATGCTTTTGTTACTCAAACAAAGTAGAATAAGCAAAAAGATATAGATAAAAGTTCCTGGTGTGTTTACAGGAATAGGTCTGAATATTTAAACTTAATGCAGCTCATCACACCGTCTTGCGGGTTTCAAGCATTTTCTTTTCGACGAATTTCTCAAAGTCTTCGTACACAAATGTGTTTTGGCTTGAGTAGACTCCCTATTGCAGTATGTCGTTCCTCATCGCTATAGTTCTAGCTCTTTTCTGCCATACTTTGGTTCTTCTACTATATAAGTTGCTGTTAACAAGTGTTCTCAGTGAATAGGAGTACAGACCAGAGAATTTACCGTTGAACTGTTTTTAGTGATAGCAGCTTTTCTTCATTAAATTTTCACCCGTGTTTTCTAATGCGCTAACGTTAATTAATAGCTAGCCCTACTTCCTATATTATTATAAATTTGACTAATTTGGTAGAATAATGGAATCACTCTGAACTTCATAACGGATAAGTTTGTCTCAAGTCTCCTACGGGCTACTCCTAAATCGATGGATCTTACCTGAGCTCAATTAAGCTTTAACGATGGACTATCTTTTTTTTTTGTTAATTGGACTGTCTTGGATGGAGAAGCTTGAAAGTGCACAAGCTAAAGTCGTGTTAATGTTCCTACTCTTCTCCACAACTTTGCCAGAGCTACTTAAAATATCTTAACCCTCTTGACTTTACAAACAGCTGCGCAGCATTCATAACAAATAATGCTATCTTCAAGTTGACGATTTCAACATCAGCTGACACCCCTTGCTCCATATCTTCTTATTCAAATTAAATGTCTTCTTCTTTCAACAAGATCTTACGATTGCAAACCGAGTAATATTTATATTAAAATCCTTTGCAAATTCGGTAATCACTTATGTGCTTATATACTTATTTACTTTAACCACTTGTATTAAAAAACTCGCTTTCAAAGCGTCTTTTTGGATAACCTCTCCCCTCGCAACTGTGTACATTATTATCTTACAGCGACTAACAAGCGACTACTGCTTGTCAACGCTGTCTTCGTACTAAAGTTACTACTCAGCAGTATTAACCACCCACCCCAGCAGGCAACCAAGTAACCAACCGACAACCCTACTTTCCGCTTGGCACCATGTCAGTGAACGTTGAATGCTATTCAATCGACAATGTTGTTTGTTGCGTGTCGCGCTCAACTTGTTTCATGCATTTGCGCCATTTGCTGGCCTATCAAACCATTACGATCTAAATGACGCTTTGACAGGAGGTGGTTTCTTGTACTGTTTGTCTCAGCTCACATTGCAAATGACGATCATGACGACGACGCGGCGTTGCAATGACAATGTTGAAGGCGTCAACGATGGCGACGACGCTAAAGTATCAAACTGCCTCTCCCTAGAAATTCCACATGCAGCGCAACGTCCCCTCGAATGTGTGGGGAATTTTAAGCTAAGGCAACTCATGTAAGGCGTTGAGTGTTGGTAATTGGAAGGGCTGCTACCGGTGCTTTAATGACTGCAACACACGTCGCACAACAGCAATAAAATATAAAGTTGAAAGGCAAAAGAAAAATAATAATAATACGCGAAGAGCAGGCAAGAGTAAGGCAATAGGTAAGAGAGAAGAAACGACACTTGAAGCTTCACGAACGAACGAAATGTCGATAAAACCGCGAGCTGCACGCTCTCAGCAGCACAGCAAGTGATTACCAGACATTTAAAATGGTTTACCAGCGTTTGTGTGCCAGCCAGCCTGTGGCAATAATGGGGTAACGAGCGGTGTCTTGTCAATAACTGCTTTCTACGTAAGTAAGTATACACGTATATGTATGTATGTGCTTAGCATAGCTGGTATTTTGTGTTCAACGGTAATCCATGCCACTGGCAGTCAAATGAGCCGTACTTACCACTACATACTCACTTTTTGCTGTTAAATAGGATTTTTTTTTGTTTTGTTGCTTGAATTTGCTTATGGCTGTGATGAATAAAAGCTCTAGCCTTAGCTGAACAGCATCGCATTATTGACAGCCAACATGGTGATGCGGTCTGGCGCTATTTATCAAAACATGTGCGCTGCTCTTTTCATTTTCTTTGACAATCCGCTATACAAAGATTGGTAATGAAATGTATTTATGTACTTAAGTATGTATTATCTGTATATTGAAGCGATTTACGAGTTTGTTATTCATTGTATTGCTTCTTTTCAATGAATTTTATTTAAAAATCATTAAATTTTCTCTCTACCTCTCTTATCATTTTTCCTTGCAGGTATGTACTGAACAAACTTCAGATGTTTCGAAAGCTAATAAATAGAGGTTTATGGTATTGACACGTAAGTCAAATTCAATCTAACGCCACATATTCCTTTTTAAAGGTATTTTAATGGTATTCGCTACTACGAATATCAATTAAAGAAGAGTTTGACACAAGGGAATAAAATATGGGAATATAGCAGAACAACTTGCATAGCAAAAAAATTGAATACGATGGCTAATAAAAAAGGTTTTGAAACCCTAAATAAATCATTGCAGTATATTAAGAATAATAATTGTCGAATGGGGGAACGAGACCTAGCGAAGTTAAAGCGTGAAGCAATCTCATTTACGGACTAAACTGAAAAAATCAGCTTTATCTAAAATATGAGAGTTCATTTGAAAGGAGATGCTACTACGGGACAATTGTCAGAGCTGCTGCTTAAAATAGGAAATGGTGACATCTCGTAACTGAATAACAGTATACTTCTTTCTAGAGCATTAGGAATAATTGCTTCAGTAGCAGAAGAGCTTATAGCTAAAATTTACCCAAGCATAAATGATATTTACGAAAAGTCCGCAGGATTAAACTTAGCACCAAAAAGTGAAAAAGTTTCAGTCGTAAATGGATTATTTTTAAAATCATTCGAAAGGGTCGAATGTCAGTATAAATACGTCGACTCAGTGTTAAACATCAACGATGGCATCCATTACGCGGTATGGCTCCTGAATACACTAAAGCCCGTGGCCGGTATTCCAACTAGGATATTGAAATTAATGGTAGGAGTGCCAATTATCTTACTGGACAATACAAATCCACTAAAATCCTGTAATGGCACCAAAGAACAGATGAAAGTATTGCGTTAAAATGTTATCGAGAAAGAGAAACTGCATTTATTCTTAGGATTATACCTCTAAATTGCACTTCCGGTTTCAATGGAATGCAGTTTATCATCAAAGTATACTTCGCAATAACCATAAAGAAGCTTAAAGTCAAACTCTTAAGGTAGCAGGAGTAGACTTGAAAGAAAGCTGCTTCTCCCATAACCATTTGTATGTGGGTAAGCTCACAGAGTAGCCCGTTGATTCTAGCTCCCCACTGGAAAAAAAATTTCATAAATATTTTCAGAATTTTATTTTGTTATCGTGTTTATATAAGACTTAAATCCCTAGATTATAGTCAAAATTGTTACATTTTATAAGTATTGAATTAATTTCATTTAATAGTTTATATATTACTATAAATTAAATCTCTTATAAAACCCACTTAAAACATTAGCAATTTCCGTGCAGTCGAAATGGCGGGTAAACTCTATTCCCTGAAAAATCTGTGCATGATACATGTATGTTTTAGCAAACCGATTTCGATCATTTTCAGCACCAATATGTAATGTGTGCGGAGTGCTAAATTCAATTCTCTCAGATGCTTTTTCATTTATGACTCAAATATCAATGTATATATGGAAGTGATTCGATCTGAAGTGAGGTTGAAATATCTCAGAAAGTGAGGAACTATTTTGCGTACAAACAGTCAAACAGACGGACGGCATAAATCAACTCAACCCGTCATTCTGACCCGATCAGTATATATTTTAATGGATCTATCTCTTCTCTTTCTGGTACTTTCGTACTGCTGACAAAAGTTTATATACCATTGCATGTAGATAAAAGGTATAAAATATATAAAACAATTTTTAAGATTTCAATTTAAAATCTAGTTTTGAAATGTCGTGGCAAAATTCAAAGCTAATCTATGTAATTTACGAATAGAGCACTACCTTTGTGGGTACCTGACCTTCAGCTGGTTGGAACGCCATACTTTTTAGTATGCTTTTAGCGTTACGAAGACGGGTACTCACATGCGGAAGAAATTTTAAAAAAATTTATTCAAATTGAGCCTACTGTCCGCAGGAGGTCACAATACTCATTCAATGGCATAGTTCATCCAAGGTTTACTTACCCCACTATTACTTTACATACTCTCACTATATAAAAAAAATTGTGGATCTTGTTCAAAAGAAGCCTTTAGTGATCCCCCATAAACAGGCGATATTTTCAGGTCCACAAATATGACAGCGGATAGAGGAGAAGACCTTTAAAGGAAAACTGAATGACCAGGAAAAGCTTCCAGAACTTTCCTGTAAGCAGTAAATTAAAAAGGAACTAATAAGTTAATTTAACATCTCATTTTGACTTGAGTTGAATGAAGTTGACGTGGCTGAAAGCCTGAATGACCATTGTGATATCGTTGCAGGGTATTTCTCACCTTCTTAGATGAACGAACCAGAATAGGGTGTACCAGCCGTTGCCTAGTCAGCCTGGCAATCAAGGAAGTGATGTACTAGGTATGGTATTAACATATACCTAAGGTAGTATGCGACAGAATTTTTTTCTTCTTCGTCCCACAACGTACGTGAATCCCTTTAAATAGTGCCCAGTTAGTATTCCAGTTGTTGTATGGATCAGTTTACCATCTAAAAAAATATGATTCATGTTAGATTCTATGTTATGGTAAATGGTTAGATACTAGCAACCATTCTGAAGCTAGCAATATTTTATGTTTAAAAGACTCTGCAATAGTCTGGTAGCCTCAAATTAAAATTGGTTGAGAGCGTTGGTGAGTGAAATCCACAGCCTACAGCCTTTCATCGAGTTTAGAATCATCCGTGATGACGGCTTAGCCACTCTGATCCAGAGCTTTTGTATTTTTCCATTAATTTCTATTCAGGATTATTGCTGAGAAAAGATTGTCAAAACAGTAAATGGGGTTGGCGTAGTCCAACTCCGCTGGAAAATGTCCGAAAGGCAATATCCGAGCTGAATCTTTGGATCAAAGCTCAAAAGCAGGAACTTACTTTTGCCAGAGTGTCTTTCTTCTGGTTTTGATATCGTGAGAAATAATTTACTTCCAACTTTGCCCAAGAGAACGAGTTAGTCTATTGTACAAATATTGATACATTTAAGATTTCAATAGATCCAGCACATTGAAGAGGTATTGTTGTTGCAATCAACTATTCAAACCCCGTAAGGCAGGCATTGATTTGTATGCGTAGGCAAGCAGGTGAACGAAATCAAATTCAGCAATTTATTATCGGTTACCAATGCTGGTAAAAATACATATATGCGTGTTTGATTTTAAATTTGTATACACAAAGGTGAGTGAACAGCAACACAAATACGATTATTGCAATTATTAACGGCATTTATAAGCGCACTTTGCCATGCTGCTAATGGCTGAAAATCCAAAGTTTTTATTTTCCAACCGAATACATCACATTATGGCAGCGTTATGATATTATGCAGTGCTTGATGTTGTAACTTGATTGCTGTTGTAGTTTTTGTTGTTTGTAGTGTTTATTTCATTTTTGTTAAATATTCCTTAGCTGCTATTGCAACAACATAAAAGTTTTTCAAGGTGCAAAGTGCAGTTAAAGTTCTGCACTGAATGTTGTTGTCGCATGTTTTTTGCTTGTTGTTGTGCATGCGTTTGCCGCGGATATATACGGTAACCCAGTTTGCAAACGTGAATTTTTTTATATGAATTTGTGGGACGCACACACTGTATGCTTGTATGTGTATTGCCCGTTGTTGTGGCATGTTTATTAGAGCGTACAACAATCGAAAGTGTAAATATGAGCCCGCGCCGTGTTTTCCATGCTTCAATAGGGTTATCTCTGTGCAAAAATTAAAAAGATTTTACTTTATCAAGTTTAAAATTTTTTATTGTTCGTAAATTTAAAGCAAATTCCTTGTATATAAAAATATTTAAGCGAGAAATTATCCGCATGTGGGCTTTTAAGTCATTAATTTCGTGAGTAAACTACACAGAGAATATGCATTCATATATATTATATTAAAGTTTGTTTATGGGTTTTACGTACACATTTCAAGCGAAAAACATTTCTGCAACATTTTTCCACAAAAAATTCCGCTTAAATTATTAAAACTAACGGAATCTTTAAAATGTATTCAATTATAGTTTAATATAAAACGAGTTTTAAGAACACAAGGCTCACAGCTGCCGAATATATACTTAAATATAAATATAAATATAAATATAAATATAAATATAAATATAAATATAAATATAAATATAAATATAAATATAAATATAAATATAAATATAAATATAAATATAAATATAAATATAAATATAAATATAAATATAAATATAAATATAAATATAAATATAAATATAAATATAAATATAAATATAAATATAAATATAAATATAAATATAAATATAAATATAAATATAAATATAAATATAAATATAAATATAAATATAAATATAAATATAAATATAAATATAAATATAAATATAAATATAAATATAAATATAAATATAAATATAAATATAAATATAAATATAAATATAAATATAAATATAAATATAAATATAAATATAAATATAAATATAAATATAAATATAAATATAAATATAAATATAAATATAAATATAAATATAAATATAAATATAAATATAAATATAAATATAAATATAAATATAAATATAAATATAAATATAAATATAAATATAAATATAAATATAAATATAAATGTAAATATAAATATAAATATAGATATAAATATAAATATAAATATAAATATAAATATAAATATAAATATAAATATAAATATAAATATAAATATAAATATAAATATAAATATAAATATAAATATAAATATAAATATAAATATAAATATAAATATAAATATAAATATAAATATAAATATAAATATAAATATAAATATAAATATAAATATAAATATAAATATAAATATAAATATAAATATAAATATAAATATAAATATAAATATAAATATAAATATAAATATAAATATAAAATAACAGAAAAATAGGCCTTTAACTTAAAACAAAATTATTTAATATATATATTTTTTATATTTATTAAATTCTTATCTCTTTAATTTAAATTTTAATGAGAACTATTTTGTTTTGTTAGTTTAGTTTTTTAGTTTCTTATTACTAATTTAATTGTTTACAACATTCGAACGAACATTTGGCTGAAATAATAAAAGCATATTAAAGAACAGCAATAAAAGGAAATTGACAATAGAAGTCAAAGAAAACTCCAAACACCGATTCAACAAGTAATAAAATTTAAATAAAACCAGCAAAATTTATATGCAGAATACATAATTGGCGTTGTTGACAACAATATCAATAGCAAAAAAAAAAACAAATGCGGACAACTTTCACTATTCAAAGGCGTTGAAGCCTCGAACGAAGAGAAAACCCACATTTTCCATTAACATTATTATCAACACTAAATCCGCATTTTCCGCACTCACACAAATTGTTTTGCTTTTATTTCTTGTTGCTGTAGTTCTTGTAGTTGTTTTTGTTTGTCATTATTACTTTTTACGCGCCAAGCAGTTGTGTGTCTGAGTTGTGGTTACGTTACGTTAAGTGTGCCGTGCCTGATCCCCCTCAGACCCCGGCAACAACAGAAACAGCACGCTCATCGAATTTCGATAGCAGCAACTCGATAAGACTGCGGCAATGTCGTAATGAGATACTTGAAAGTTGTGAACAACTCAGAGGAAGTAGAGAAAAGCAAAGTAGACCAGAAAACCACTGGATTCCTGCCCAGCCGCAACACCCGGCACACCCACCCACGGCGTGGTCTGACCACAGCCGTTTACAGCAACTTTTAAACGCTGATTGTGAGATTATATTCTAAAACTCTCGCCAACAACGAACGCTTTAATTGCCAACATGGCGCGACTGTGTCTGGGTGTGCGGTAGTCATGGCTGCATCTACGGCCATGAATATTGCCACAATGCCGCACGCCGCATGTCACCGCACAACAACAACTCGTCAATTGTTATTGTCAGAGTGTTGCGCGCGCGAAGGAGATTTGCATAATAAACGTGCATGTCCTTCAAAACCAAAACTTTTGCGACACAACTTTGGCACGACGAAAGGAAAAAGAGAGAAAGCGAGAGATCTCTGACGAATAAAAATAGAAGAAATGCATAAAAGATATGTAGGTAAATCAAGAAAAATTCAGTGGCGTTTTTATTTGTAGCAAAAAACCAAAAAAATTAAAAAAAAGCTGCTACTGACATTTATTCCAATTTTTTATTTTTTTTTTATTGTCACTCTCCTTGTTTTATTTCTTTATTTACCGCATCATTGTATTGGCGTGCCATTGGCCAAGCACTCGCTTATCGTATACAGACATACATACGTACGTGTATGTATGTTAGCTTTACTGCGCGCTGCCTGTTATTCGCCACTTATTTAAATCGCTGGCATCCGTTCGGACGCTTCACGCTATATCTCGCATCTCAGCAGTGGTTTTGACTTTGTCATTCATGGATTGTATTTGCCATACTTAAAATAAGTAAGTGATAGAAGCTAACGGTTCTTTATCTTTATTTGTATTTTTTCAGATTTTTTTCTCCACCATCTTCTGTGGTTAACAAAGCATGTAACTTTTACTGCGACAAGCGAAATTGCAGATTTACATCACTTCACAGCAGTGTTTTCTACTCACTCGCTATGCGATTTCTTCTGACATAACTGTCACTCTGTACTGCTTTGCTTGGATTCTCTCATTTTTTGAATTTTTTTAATTTTCTTTTTTTTTTTTTTTGTTATGTTTGTTATGTGGCAAGTGGCTTACGATATGCCAAGATCTCTTACTGACAATTGTCGACTTTGTTTTTCGCTATGCACACAGCTTTTTGTGCGTTTCACTCTTCTCTTTTCTCAGCTCTCTGAACTGCTTTGTGTTGTGTTGTCTTTCGTTAATCTCTTCGTTGAAATATGCAATATTTCCATTTTGGCTTTTTTGTTTGAAATGTATAGCACTTTTTGCGAGGCTTTCATGGATTAAAGGATTTTTGTGATTTTTTCCTTTGCATGCTTTTTTTCTACTTTCAAGTCTTTTTGATTTGTTTGCATCTACTCTTGGTTGAGCTAATTGGAGTCCTTTGATTGTTAGCGATGAGGCCTTTGGAGAATGCTTATTTGAGTTTTTTTTAAATTTGATTAGCTTTTAATAATTCAAAATCATATACAACAGACATTTTTTTTACGAAATTCCAAATTAAAATAAATTTGAAAGTGCCTAGGTGGGTTAGGTTAGGTGTGGTTGTGGTTAATACCGATCTATCGTATCAAACTTCAATAACTAGCCATTATTGATTCTCTAATGAACCACCTTACATTCTTGACTTTAACCTTGGTTATCAAACCAGAATAGTCACATAAGAGACGGATGATCGTCTCCTCCTCTTCATCCTACTTGCAACTTCTGCAGCATCTTCCAGAGGGAGCCCCTAGTCTTTCTACGTGGCATTCAATCAGACAGTGGCCTGTCAGAACTCCTATAACTTTGAACATGTCACCTCTTTTTAAGGAGTATATATCTAGTGATCTCTTTTTATCCCATTTCAGCCATGTGTGCCTGGTTTTGTGTGCTATTCCACCTTGTAGCGGCTTGTTTCCATATGAATACCTTGAGAAGCATTTTGCATATAGAAAAAGGCATACTAATGCATTCTTTATCGAGAAGAATCTGCTTGGTCGTTCTTCGTCTAGCAAGTTCATCTATTTTACAGTTTCCGTCAATGTTCCTATGACCAAGAGCCTACGAAAGAGACAGTCTGTTCTGTTTAGCCATCTCCTTTGGATATCGGCGACAGTTCAGCACTTTTATTACTGTCTGACTGTCACTAGAACAAAGCTTTTTATACTTTTTTAATACATTTCTTAATAATTGGACCCAATATTAGCTAGAGCCATTCATCGACTACAGAGTGTGAGCATAATTCACTTTTTTACTTTGATTAAGAAAGAAATGGTGAGAACCGATGTCTTTCAAATATCGAAGTATTAGAAAACCTTTTACTTAGTCAAGCTTCCAAAGTATTCCACAGTAGAAATAGAAGTTGTTAGTCGAACTAAATTTCAAATTAGAAAAAAAGGGTCTCCAGTAGTCCCCAATATGCCTTTAAGTTAATCGCTGTTTGAGCACAAGTATAGAAAATTTCCCAAGTGGAATTTGTTTGATCTTTTCGAATTTTGTTAGGCAAGAAGTTATTTTCCATTTCATTCAAGGCATCTACCAACTAAGGTTCTTTTTAAATCTTATAAATTTAATTCTATTCAATAAAAACCATTTAGTCTTTTCCACATACTTGTGTATCATAGAGAAACGAACTTTCCTGATGGTACGGAGAAGGCTGAGACTAATTTCTTTACATATGACTTTTATATGCCGAAGCAAATCTCTTGATCGGTTGGCTGAAAAGGGAGGTTGACTTTAATCACTGCACATTCCTGTGTATGCCAACAGGCATATATAGTATGGAGCTTAAGCATTATCGAGAGCAAAAAATATAAGAAATATGACAACAAGGACAAAGCTCGATTTTCACTTTAATACTTTAATACTTTAAAATCTTCAAGGAAAATCATATTCAGCTTAAATATAATTTTTTTATGGGAAACCGATTATTCATGACTCTTCACTTATTTATCTGCTTAGGAGCCGCCATTTCGCCAACTAATTTACTCGAGCAAGTAATTTTCTGATATTTGCTCAATTTAATTTACCCAGAATTTATCTTTACCCTACTCACTTAGACATTTTGGACCGCTCCGCACCATTTTTTTTTTTTTTTTTTGTTTCATGTATTTATTAGACGTCAGTCATAAATGTTTCTGCTATCGCACGATTGCCTATACAAAAACGAAATTAGACCTTCTTCAATATCCGAAAGGCAGAAAAGAGGTTTTGACACTTCGTTTGCTTAGCTGATTGTCTGTCTATCGCTGCGTGTTTAAGCGTCTCAAGCCGTAGTTGACTTGTGACTTTGGTAAAAGCGTGTGAGACAAGGAGCGGAAGAAAGAAAGTTAGTAGCAATTACTCAACTGAAGTGTTTTTGTTGTCGACTGCAACAAATCACTTGAACCTAAATAAATTATCTGTCGGCGCCGGGCATTGATGTGCAGCAATTTCTGGAGCCATTGAAAGCTCGCCGATAAACTGCCTCAGGCCATAACGGCAGCGTTTGATGCAGAGAATAAATGAAACACAAATTTTTATCGTCTTTTCACGGCCGCGAAAATTGTCCGGATAAGTGGCGTCATCGCAGTGTGTATTGTTAACGAAATTGGATAACAATCGAAGCGAAATTGGATATTGCTCATTTTAGTTTTTTTTTCACAATAACAGCAACAATTTTGCCTTCATCATTTTCATTGTCTGTGTTGCATCTGTTTGTTTTCTTCTAGGCCGACCTATTTTTTCTCTATTTTCAATATCGTATCGTTGGTTTTTTTAACTTTTTCGGCCGAAAACCTTTTCTTTCTAGTTGTTTTCTCATTTTTTATGCTTCTTTGTGCTCTCTTTTTTGTATACTTTCCACTTCTTCGCTTCCTTTTACTTTCCACCGATTTGCGCTTGGCCACAGTAACATCAAACATTTTCCGCCTCTTTTCTCGCCTGGCATACATTTTCCTCTGCGGCTTGCGCCATAACACTTGCCTTTTTCTTTGTCTTCCCTCTCCCTCTACTATTTATTTCTATTGGCTTATTATTGTTGTTGTAATAGAATTTTTTGGCAAATTGAGGTTGAAATTTGCGGAATTTATTTCATTTGCCATTTCCTTTGCTTATCAATTGCTGCTTAGTTTTATTGTTATTCGCCAGAGGCGGTTGGTAGCCCTGAGGGCAGCGAGCGGAAGCTCAGTTTGGGTTTTCTGGAGACGTTCGATTTGTTGAGTTTCGGTTTATTAAGTGTGGCGCGCCTTTTTTTATTAAGGGCGTGTGTTTGTTGTTTTATGGTTGAAATGTGTTTATCTATTGTCACATATACATACCTATATTATAAACTCCTATGCATACATATATATGTACATATATGTAAGTAGATGTATGTGCTCTATATTGAATTTCAGCAAAGCTTTATTTACGCTTATGTGGTTAGTAGCATACTTTTGGGCGTGAAACCTAGACGCCTTAATCACATTCTCTCAACTCGCACACTCCGCGCCTGCTTGTGTATGACGTAATGTGCTTTTATTGTTATTTAAGAGATTTTCTGCCTCAACGCTGCCCGTATAGGGGATTACATTGTTGTTATTGAGTGGATTTTCCGGCAATTCTATTTAATTGTTTATTGTTTGGTGCTTGATTGTTTTTATTTCTTCTCCTATTTTTTCATATTGTTCTTCTATTATGGCTGCGCGCACACAGACAAGCTAACCAATGCCCGATTGTGGTAATTTGATAAAGAGATTTGCTTTTGGCGATAGGATTAGATTGTGCTTTCTGTAGTTAAAGTGGTGGCCGACGGTTGTTTTCTGCGTACATGAGTAGATAATTGCGGTTAGGGTTGAGAAGATGGGGAGAATTTGTATTTTAATTTAAGCAACAAAAATGTTAAGATTGTTTGAAGATGAGTGGAAGAAATACTAATACCTGGATGGTCTTGATTATTTAAATCTTGGAAGTCATTATTTATGTTACTTCTGAAGATTGGCAAACAATGTTGATGTGCCCTTTCTTGCATGCGTCGCAGTGATTCGAACCCTGGTCCAAGCAATATCAAAAATTGTAAAAATGTATTTAAAAATAATATTTGCGGTCACCTCTCCGCAAGAAATGTCAAGCTCTCCATGTGTATTTCTGTCCTGAAAATCAAAGCTCGGCATTAACATACATCAGCCCTTTGGAAGCGTATTAGAAGAAACAATAAGAGCCTCATGGCCTTAAAAAAACATCACGACACTTGCCAAAAATTAGAGCAGGAGCTTGACCGAAAATCGCGTCAGTGATTACAAAGCTCATCTTCAATACTCCGCTGCGAAAGTGCGAATGTGGGCTGTTAGGAAGAAAAGAAGTTTTTCAGATATGTACATTTTATCAGAAGAGTACAATTAGTAGGGCAAAAAGAAAGCAAAAACTATTTATTATTCATACAAATTATTGTATCGCTTTTAAAATAGGTCCTATATCATAGGGTCTTCAAAGTACTAAGGAAACTAAGTGAAGTGAATACATTTGCTGCTTAAGGGTGGCCGAAAAGTTTGGCCACTAATTCGTTCACTTTCTTAAAGGGTAACACCATTGTAAACGCCCAAAGAAAATTAAGATTTCTTTTTTTGGCGGAAGGAAAGGTAATATAATTGTAATGATAGTAATATTGAAATAAAAAAACAATTTTACAATAAAAAATATTAAAAAATTATAGACTATAGACATTTCGAAATGTGTTTTTTCTTGGATAAGCTAAAGGGTGGTTAAATTTTCAAGGGCCGATGTTGATTTTGAATAAAACACAAACTATTTAGGAAATTATTGAAATTTTATTTTATTATGATATATTGGTATTACTCAATTATGTACCATATGTAACAAAATATCGGCCAAATGAGCGCCGCGACCTCGGCGGCACACCTCCATACGATAGTCCAAATTTTCGATGACGCTGAGGCATAATGGAGTTTCTATGCCGTTAATGTGCCGAATTATCTCATCCTTTAGCTCTTGAATTATTGCTGGCTTATCGACGTACACCTTTTCTTTCAAATAACCCCAGAGAAAAAAGTCCAACGGTGTCAAATCACATGATCTTGGGGGCCAATTGACATCGCCATTACGTGAGATAACACGGCCATTGAATTTGTTGCGCAAAAGAGCCATTGTTTCGTTAGCTGTGTGGCAAGTGGCACCGTCCTGCTGAAACCACATATCGTCCACATCCATATCTTCCAATTGTGGCCATAAAAAATTCGTTATCATCTCACGATAGCGAACACCATTCACAGTAACTGCCTGACCGGCCTCATTTTGGAAAAAATACGGCCCGATGATGCCGCCAGCCCATAAACCGCACCAAACAGTCACTCTTTGTGGGTGCATTGGTTTTTCGACAATCACTCTTGGATTCCCATTCGCCCAAATGCGGCAATTCTGTTTATTGACGAATCCACTGAGGTGAAAATGTGCCTCATCACTGAAGATGATTTTCTTCGAAAATTTTCATAATAAGTCTGGATAACTTTAACACGTTGTTGGATTGTGTATCTCTCCATGAGTAAGTAAATAGAGAAATGTCAAATTAAATTCGGAAAAAAACTTGGCGTTTAGGTGTGGTTCACATTCAATATCGGCCCTTACAATTTAACCACCCTTTATGTGTCCCGTAGCTCACAGGTTGTAAAAAAAATCTAAAACGTAATAAAAACTATTTTCTTAATCTATACATTTGAAGAAAAACTAAATTTTTGACCAAAAAATGGGAATTTAATTGCTTATGACAATTCTTTTAAATTAAATTATCGAAAATCCCCCACGGGGCTCTCCTCGAAATATTATTATATGCGTGCCAATTTTAAAAAAGGCGTTTAAAAAAACGACTTAAAATTTAGATATATATAACAATAATGAACAAAAATGTCATATGCTAGTAAACAAATTGAATTTTTCGAAATATCTACAATGGTTTCAGAGGTAAATTGCAAAATTTCTTCTTTGCATTACCCTAACCAGGTTTTCTCGTCTTCGACTCAGCTGGAAGACTCTATACCTGAGCTTGCTAACAGGATTGCAGATAAAACTCATGAAACTATGTCTCAACAACAGTTTCAAAGCGTTTTATGAATATGTGGCCGGAGTTGACACTTTCTACACTTTCTGGCAACCTTTTAAGGCTAGTCGAACGACAGAATCCAACATTCGTTTAAAATGTTACGAGTGCATTATTTTCTTTTCTTCTTCTTACCAATTGCCGCCAATTGGAAATATGAAATGAAACTAGGGATCTCCATATAGTATAGGTCTTGTTCTTCTTCTGCTGCGTCAAAGACTTTCAAAGCTGGAGTGCTGTTGCCTATATGAGCGACATAACTCAGCCAGCGTAGTCACTTAATTTACTGAACACACGGCTTAACAGATGCTGTAATCGTTCAAGCTTTTGCACCACACTCGTATATAGAGTTTGCTAAATAAGGGGCAAGTGGAGTCTATTTTTTGTACATACATAGAGAGAACATTTTAATTTTCAAGGTGCCAGTGCACTGACCATTAGTTTGATGGCAGGAGATACTACGGGTTGCGTATAAAAAGCAGGACTAACGATGCAGCTCTTATTATTTTA
Organism: Ceratitis rosa; assembly: GCA_037013455.1. Lineage (NCBI taxonomy): Eukaryota > Metazoa > Arthropoda > Insecta > Diptera > Tephritidae > Ceratitis > Ceratitis rosa. The sequence goes on along the minus strand of JAWMAG010000006.1, from coordinate 34,379,543 downwards.
TGAAGCATCAAGTTGTCTGAAACCTTGTTTGGTACCGAGTGGCTTAAATAGGTCCTTTCTAATTCTTCCTGTTCTTCTGGTATTATCCAACTTCAGTTCAAACAGCGACATAAGTTTTGCAAAAATACCAAATTCAGACGAAACGCCATAAAAGCAACTCCTTTTCGTGCAGTTGAAGGCAGTTTTATAATTGATGAATATGTGATGTACGAGTATATTTCTTTTCTACAGTCTTTTCACAGATTTTGCACATGTTGAATATCTAGTCGAAGGCTCGGCCTTTACATTAAAGTCGTGTAAAACAAATTATGAATTGAATGAACCTTTTCGGCGATTGTGTCACAATTTTAATTTTCATTCCAGCACCTTCGATCTCGCAGACTCACCAAAAAAAATATTCTTGCTTCTCTCAACGATAAAATTTTAAAATTCCATAATTACTAAATTGCAGTTGTTGAATAATTATTTTTTCTGTAGTTGAACAGTTTTAAAGGCTTCCCAATCATGACTCGGCATAATCCGTACGTTGTGCGGATGTTGCCTGTCGAGTCGGTTGAGCAGGTGGAGGGTGTTCATTGTGTTTATTATTAATTTTTCAGAGTTTTCAGTTTATAAGTATATTATTTTCTGAAAAAACGCTCATAAAAATTTCAAAATTATCTGCTTTTTGGAGTAAAATTTACTTTGCAATATTTACATAAAATTATTTCCTTTTTGTGACTACTCACATAAAAATAGCATAGTTCAGGAGGATTGGTGCTCTATTTTTTTTCTTTGGTTGTCAATGTATAAGATTCCCTCCTGTGTGATAACATATTGTATACTTTAAAGGGCATGTCGTGATCATTTATTATAATTTCTAGCCTTCATAGCTCCCATATTCATTTGTGCTACTTATACAATACATTCAAACCATCACTTCTTCGGTATGATATATATTTCTTCCTGGTATATTGTATATTACATACTTAAATTATAGAGAACTTAAGCAACTACACTAATTGCTTTGGCATACTTTCTACATGTCCTACACAAAAGTTGACACATGATTTTGATGTTAATTTACCGCCAGTTGACCAGCTGATATGGCCAAATGACCTAGTGTATGCGTAAATCATTGTTAACAAAAATATGTATACATACACATACATACCTGAGTAATAATGATAGTAAGTCCTTATACTATTCATGATACAACAATTACTTTCAAACTAATATGTACATATACATATATAACTTGTCGTTAAATATAGTTGACTTTTTTGGTATTGACAACAACACAAATTATAGAACTTCATACAGAAATTTGTTAGATGACAGGTTAAAGAGCGTGAAATTCTACTAAGTCAGTTAAGATTTACCTACTCGTATATACATACAATACATGCATACTTACATAATAGTATATGATATTTATATAGATGAATTTGCATAGTAACGATTGTGATTATCGATTTATTTACCAAAAAAAGCGGCAAGACAGATGCAAGTTGGCAAATTTTTGCAGGCTAAAAACCACAGAAAATAGAATATATAAGGTTATCCGTTTCGTGGTTTCCAAAGTGGAGGGCTATATTTTAACAACTGTCAAACCAAACTTGCTCTGCTTTAGTTAAAATTCAGGAAAGTGTACCGGAAAACCTGAATGAGTCTATTTCTCGACGTTCTCAAGTGCTGGGAGAGGCCATTACACCCAGAAAAAAACTTACTGTTATAGAGCTGTGATGTGATCTTGTTTCTTTGAAGACGTGAACGGCGTTATGATCATATGGCAACTGACTTTTTTCAACCTATAATTGATAAATACGACTTGGACAATTTGTGGTTTCAACAAGATAGTGCCACATTCCACATAACACGAGAGAATTTGGCTTTATTGCGAGAGAAATTTCCCGGCCGCGATATCATTTGGCCACCGTGATCGTGCGATTTGACACTGTTGAACTGCTTTTTTTTGCCAGGATACGCGGATAAACCTTTAACTGTTGAATACTTAAAAGCCAATCTTCGTTAAGCAGAGAAACCACCCACTATGCGCCAAAAAGCTTTATTTACGTTTAATTTCGAAACCGCAAAATGGGTAACCCCGTATGATATGTGTATTTTGAAGTATAAGCATATACGTACACATACAACATAAGCCATAAAATCTTCAGGGAAAGTTATAAAAGCAGTTGTATGTTTATATAATAAATTTGCAAAGTAAATGTATGAATAAATATATAGTTATATATACAAACATACGTATTTTCATGTCAATTTGCTGTTTTCATTTCATGTTCTTTACCACAAACACATATCAAGAAAACCAATATAAAGATATATAAATAGAATTTATAAATTCATACCGTTGTAAGTAAGAATGACTTGTCGTATTCGTAACTGTTTTTATGAGATACACGTATATATGTATGGTATGTATATAATGTAAGGAGTATTCTTATGAATATTGTGGCGCCTAAGAACTTACAGTTATCGACCGCTTGTTGCCACATTGCTGGCTTTGATTGTCACATTCTTGTGGTTTGTGTTAACCTGATATATGAACATACTAATACATAAACAAATACATACATATACCTACGTGTATGTATGTTTACACTTCATTCGTATTTCGAGTTTATATAACAATTGCATTATATTTTTCTGCTGTGTATTTGCCATCAATTCATTTAACAGCAAAAACTATAAGCCAAAAATAGCAGCAATTGAAACTAGAACAACAATTTATTACAAAAAATTGGTGCAAAAAATACTCAGCAGTTTAAGTCGCTAAAATCCAACAAATACATAACGAATTTTTTTTACAAAAATTTAATTTTTAAGCGGTTTTTCAATGGGTTGTCAAATGTCATGACAGAAACAACTGAAGAAAACAAAATGGAATTCTTCTGTGTAAATCAGACTATCGGAAATTGAGTTCAAAAAACATTAACAGTGAGAGTTGTAAGTTCGACTGGAAGTCCCCCTAAGAGCGTAAATTTCTAAAACTTAGACTCTGATACTTAAAAGCAATAAATCTATTTAGAGTCTCAAAAATTATTTTAAATTGATAATATATTGTTAATTGTTTTATATATGACCTTATGGTAGTAATAGTCTATACTATTTATTTTTAAGTGAATAGAAGTTATCCGCTTGCTTGTTCAGTGGTGGGTGGACAATTGACTTATTTGTAGCTTTCAAAGCTGTAATAATTTCATCTATTCGGGTTACATGAACTAGTCAGCATAGCCGTTGTTTCTTGATTGGCTGAACTATGTTGATTTCGACAAATAACCATACAACTGATCGTTTTATCCTTCGGAATTTGTCAAAAAGAAATCTCAGATGTCGATATAATCCACTTTGCTGCACCATACAGCTGGACGAGAGTGATAAGAGTCTTGCTTGGTTTAATTTTGATTCGTCGAGAGAGGACTTTACTCTCTCCAATTCAACATTCTGCCCTGGATTTCAAGGCTTACATTGTTCTTACTGTTAATGTTGGTCTCCAAACAGAAGAAATTGTCCACGACTGCTAAGTTAAGAGTGGTGAATGCGTTGACTGTTTGTTGATTGACAGAAGATGTTTCGCCTTGACATCGTTTTCTGCCAGACCCGTTCCCTGCACTTGCTTGAGGAAAGAGAGTATAAATCTTTCCCAGAAACTTTTCTTAAAAATTTTAAAGGAGCTTCAACTCTTCAGAAGCTGCCATCGCTTCCGCTTTAAGTAATAATACATAATAATCCTTAGTGTGGGTGCCCCCGGTTGTGGCGTCCACTTTTCAGGGCTGTCTTCATTTTTGAGAACAAAAGAGTAGTTTTTAAACGAAATTCATATGTTCGTCGGCAATCTCGAGGAAAATGCAAAAGGCGTTAAAATAAAAAAATGGAATTTTCAGTACTATAAAACAGCTTGTGGATCTAAAGCAAGAATAATTTTCATGTAATCTATTGAATACTTAAACTATAAGCCGCTTTTTCTTAGATTTAAATTTAATATTTCTCAACATAAAATTATAAGGTTCGCCATGTCGTATGAGCAATATTTAATCAAAAGGGCGAGAATGCTAAAAACTTAAGTTTATCGTTGTCAACAAAAACTTGGCGTATGTCGACCATTTGCTAGCGTAGATATTCAAATATTTTTCTCAAGTGTAATAAACATCACCACTTTTAAATAGTGACTTGAGATTAAGGCAGTAGTCTGCTTTAGAGGCTTCCAAACTTAATTTTTTTTTCTTAAATCTATTCTAAAACTATAGAATATATCTTAGAAATTTCAGTGTCCAAGTCGACATATTTTAGAAACTAGAGCAGTTTTAGTGGACGAGCGTTGAGCAAGTTCGAATGCTCGGGCAGAACTTTGAAGCGCGTTTTCATTTTTACAAGTCTAAGAAAACAATGCCGGTGATATAAATATACTAAAATATATATATATATTTAGGTATATATATAATTGGCGTTTTATAACCGCTGAAGCGATTTTCGACCGAGCTCCTCCTCCAATTTGTAGTTTTGCGTCTTGATGTTTTTCCAACAAATGGAAAAGCCGCCTCCGAACGGCTGATGGTTTTTTTACGAGGAGCCTTTTTATTTCATGTCCGAAATACACTCGGAGGTGTGGACATTCCCTGCCGAGGGGCGACCGCAATCAGAAAATTTAACTTAATTTTTTATTTAAATTAATTTTTCATAACTTTTGGATGTTGCTGGCCCTGGGATATGAACCAGAGCCTTCCGAATATCAGTACGCAATGCTAACCACTCGGCTATCGCGGCCGCATATATATGTACATATATTATATATGTAATATAAATATACTCGTATGTCCGATCGAAAAACATCCGATCTGGGTCCAGTATTAAATTATTTTCTATTTGAATGGCAGGACTTTCCGGCTTAGGGGTTATTTAATTCGGACTATAATCTGAATCGAACAGTATAATAATTCGATAAGCCAGCCTCGAATCTATGGAGGCGAACTACCAGACCAGACGTTATTGAAAGCCGGACAGTAGGTCAGATCAAAAACAATAGATGGGTGAGACAGACATACATGGATAGAGTGGTGAACCTGGACATGGATAAATGGAGATTACAGCTGAAGTAATCACCATTGAATCCACTACAAATCCGACAAGCTATGTGTCGTGGACTTATGGTCTTCTTATGAATTTAGCAGAGGATACTTAAAATCCAAAAGTAAGACATACTTAGGAGCTGATGTATTATTATTAATATATCCTTTATAATTGCTCATACACTAACACATTGGTTTCCGCTCATTGGGAACCAGATGATTCCTCTCGTCCCTCCATTAATATATCAAGGTCATGATTTTAATTGATCGCAATGTAAGGTACATTCTGGGATTACTTTTAACGGTGTCGATGTGATACTTATCAACACACCTGCTGGTCACTTAAAATTGTTGTAACCAATATTATATAAAAACCAGAGCCGGTGTAAACCAAATTAATAGCACAAATAAATACTTCACGCGATGGCCAACACCAAACAAACATAAATTAACCTATTAAGCTGTGTAGACTATCAGCCAACAATGGCTACAATAACTGAGCGCATAGTTAAGCGCTTAATTGTGTGATGATATTTCACGGTGAAAAGAACGCACAAACAGACATACATAATTAACATGCAACGGCAACCTCATTAATGAAGTGCCGAACAAAGCAATGAAATCCAATCTCGGCTATCTTCAATCAGGCGGTAAGGTTAACAATTACACGCAGGCAAAAGAGTTGTTGGGTTGTAAGAGACTGCAGAAAAAAGCCCATTTAATATGCAAACACAGCTAGACACACGCAGAAGTCAAGTTACAATGAGCAACCCTGCGACACGTGTCCATAACGACATTGTGCGAACCTCATTGACCATTTGGCAGGCGCATATGACATGTGTAAACCATCAGTGACATTGACATTCGTCCGTATGTGTATGTATATAGGTATGCTTGTTTGTTGTTATGTAAGCTAAGTAGAGCTTAGTAATTGTTAGCTCCCACGGCAGTAATAACTTGATGTAGGTCAGGTTACACATGAATGAATTAATACTGCCGCAACCAATATGCAGGACACACAATTGCTAAATACTGGTTATCATATATGCTGCATATGTCTGTATATATATGTATGTATTTACCTTGAGGTCATAAAATCAGAACATCAAAATATTATTCATACTTAGACACCTGTGACAGCACAATAACAATGAAACTGTATAATTGAGCACGCTCTTCACTCGTTCCCTCCCTCCCGCACTACCTCGCTGCACTGTTGAAATTCGTGAGTCGAGGTCAACGAGTTGGTGAAGCCCAAATGTCAGTAATAATCAGCATACCTAATGAGTAGAATGGTAGAGGTTGAAAGGCAGGGCGAGGCGAGTGTGTGGGTCTGTGGTTAAGCATGGAAGTTCGTAGGTCGAATGTTTGTAGGTGCACAGCTTCATTTGCTTCGCATGTGAGTACAAGCCGCCAGCGTTATATACATATATATCCTGCTTGTACAACTTTAATTTACTGATGCATAATTAAGATAAACTGCCATAATTGTGCACGCAGCTTGTACAAGCAGTGTTTTACATATGAAAAGCGAAACTTTAGCGTAGCTTGTCTGAGTAAGATTCAAATGGCTCTGTTCGTAAAACGCAATAAAAGGAAAATTTTAGTTATTCCTTGCATATATAATTTTGAGTGGAAAGTAGATTATGAAAACTGAACTTTAGCTCACGACACGTGGACAGATTTTACAAAGGCGGGCGATAATTGTTATTGGAAAATGTTGAGTTAATACAACATACATATATTTAATTGGTGCCCTGAAAACAGGGATTGTATAAAATTCCTTGCATAAGGGAGAGCTATAAATTTGTGAGTTGAAAGCTGTGTAGATAAAGCGCGGATGTTGATATAGACTGGGTTGATTCTAAAGCATAATGGGATAAAAAATTTTCCAATGACGGCTTTCAATTTTTGGATGAATGAATGCAAGCGTGCAATAAAAGTTTATTTATTAATTTTGTTATTAATATTATTTAATTTTGCTTTAGCAAATAATTAGTCTATTATTGCAGTTTCTCCAAAAATATATCATAAAGGTTGGCATATAGCTAGTTATAATACATGTCTTGAGGTTAAAACGAGAAAATATATCAATGTTGCAAAATTAAATGCGGTAGAGCCCTTACTCATGCTTCAAACGTAAATCCTTTCTCTTTAATTGCTTGGGATAGTTCTGCTGTCGGTGTTAATTCCGAGATCCTTCGCGGAGTTTTTACATACCAAGGGACCCTGCATATTTCCCTTAAGGTCTTAGACTGTAACCTTTGAATTCTATCAATACTAGTGTGAGTTGCTGAGCTCCAAAATTGTAATACGTATGTCCTAAATGGTTTATAAGCATATCAACTCGGATTAAGACTAGACTACAATATACAAACTTTTAATAAAAAATTATTTTGCCAAATCTTAATTCCCTTGACAATCACTTCTTATAGCAACACCAAATATCAAAGAAAATTATACACTTTGGTTGGCAGTACGAATACATTCCACACATTAAAGATTATAAGGAAATGTTTTTATTGTGGACTTCACAGAAAGTCTGCAATTTTACACATTTCAACCCTGCACGACATGCCTACAAATGAAATCTCGACAAAATGTTACTCATACGCACCGAAGCACACCTAAACTTCTTCCCAATCTCAACCAATTTAAAGCAAACCAAAGCTGATAAAATATGTACGCAAACTCGTGTGTTTAAATAAATTCCATGCCATTATTGCATACACGTGACTTTAAAATGCGATAATGAAATGTAATTGATGGCATACATATTTTATTCACAGAGAACGTGAATTAAAAAAGAAGAACTCAACAAGAAAAAACTGGTGAGCAATTTAAAAGTTAAATAAAAAAGCATCTACAGGTGTACAAGTAAACGAAAATCTAAACAAACTCTTAACTTACATTCAGACATAAAGATGCATACATATTTACATGTGTGTAGGAAAAAAAACTAACAAGCAACGTAACAAAATTTGAAAAATTGCAACAGAACAACGACAAAGTGTTGTCATAAATCTTTCGTTGGTATCAAGCGGCAAGAAACAAAAACAACACAGATGATTAGCTAAGATAGTTGTCACTGCTAGCAGGTGGCACGCAAGCAAGCGGGCAAACGCGGCTAAATATAAATGAGGCACTCAGCGTGTGAAATGAAATGAGCAGAATTTGACGAATGAAAAAAGTACATTAAAATTGAAAAAATAAATAATAAAAGTGTGAAGCATAGTGCAGACAGCGGCCAATATAAATGGTAAAAGTGTAAAAAGTTTTGTGCGTGCAAGCAGAATAAAAGAATTTAGATTTGATAAAAAAGGCAAATAGTAGTCCGGTTTATCTCACTACCACCTGAAGCTGAATCCTATCTCTCCTGCCACCATGCAAAGCCTGTGTATTGTAACGCTTCGACATGCTTACTGCTTTTAGAATAATTTCCTTGCTTTTCTCAAATCGCTTTGAGCTCAGTTTTATTTTAGTTTCTTCTTGTTATTTCTATTTTTGTACTTTGACTCAAAAAATCAATTGTTTTACCTGCTTTGATTAAGACAAAAGGCTTGGGAATTGAAATTTCCATTTGAAATTGACTTCACACATCAAAGATTCAAAGGGGAATAAAACTCATATGCAGTGTTGAGAAAAATCCTATTGAAAATCCTAATGGAAGGCCGTAGGTAAAATGAAATAAGAAGTAATAAAAGGTACGTTCCAAAACCACAAAACACCAACATGTTCTCAAATATTTTAACCAATAATTTTAACTTTCCGCTGTCGTTGAAATTACTCAATAACAACCTGTAGATGCGCGAATGGCTCCATCAATGCAAACCAACTTTTTTCGTCGATTCGGTCGTTGAAAAATCGCCCAGTTTCATTATCATCTGCAAAATATTCGATTCAGGGTTCAACAGACAATGATCACGGTCTTAATTAGGTTTGTTTTCTGCCAATGACATCGACAAGGATGAACTGTATTAGTAAATAATCCTAAGTTATCCCTTAATACGAGGTTTTCATGAGATCTTAACCAAACCATTCGTTTTGGTTTTCTATTTTTCAAAGAGACAAGTACAAAATGGGTCAAATGCGCTCCTGCCTGAGGCTATCTGTTGAAAGATCACACCGTCATTTATACTCAATTATTAAGTCAGCAGCTTGTAGCAAAACAAAGTGGAATTTATAACAGTACCTATTACTTTCCTTTCAGAGCTAACTCAAAGGATCTTTTACATTACTACCATAAAAAAAGAATAGTAAAAAAACCTCAAAATAACCGTTAATATTTTTCGTTTGCCACAAACGTTAACAACTTGTTTTCTAACTTAATTTTTGTTTAAATAATTTTTTTATTAATCTCCCATTTTTGTCCAATTTTTCACATCTCTTCTTCACATAATATTTATTTCCTTTATGTCTTTGCTTTAACATTTTATAAAAACGTATGTGACAGTCACTTTGGCTTTGACTGCAGCACAAAAGCAGGTCAAAAGGTATCATATGTATATGTCAAGTGACTCTAAGGAATATTCTTGCAGAAGGGTACGCCTCTTGCAGATACCTGTATACCGACACATAGCAGAGAGTAAAGAGATAAATGTGAGTATGGCAGGGGAAGCTGGCCAAAAGTAGGCGGATAAATACAAGTTGACATACACCATTTTACACGTGTGTATATGTATATACTTACATAACATGTGCACAAAAATTGTATATGCTGGAAACATATACATATATATATTTATATAGGTATATATATAAAATTTCATATGAGTACAGTTTTGTTTTTGGCATAGGCATACTCGTATGATGGAAAACTTGAGTGCTGAGCAGCTTTTGTTGTCCTCAATTCATAAGTAACTTCAAAATTATAAAAATAAAGGTGAAAATATATGAAATTTAAAAATATACTGCCAAGAAATATATATGACCAAGCGGCTTGGATTCACCTGCAGCGAGCGACTATCTTTATTAAGGTCAAAAGATGGCAACAAGCTCACGCACATTCGAGACGGTTGGATGTGATACTTTGTATTTCGGGATATACCTATATACATATATACAGCAAATATACATTTAGCATATGTTGGTATTATTTTATTTTGTTATTCTCCTTCCCTTCCAACACATTCACAGCGCCTGCCTCACACTTGCCAACAGCAACTATTGTTACACACCGCAAGGAGCAAAACAATGCATATATGTATATGTAAGTATTGTGTATATACGAGATATGCTTGACAAAAAACATTTACTTATGTGCACACACTCACATATATACCCTACATATACGTAAATATTTCTACAGAACTTTCCCACCTGCAACATTCGCACCCACCAACCAACCGCCCGACCATTCGTTGGTCCGTCTGTCATTTTTTCAAGCTGTTTTAAATATTTATACCTGTGTTAAATATTCAAAGCTTCACAGAAGTTTCCCTGTGACCCGATCACTCAACTTCACCTGAAAACAATACAGCCAAAACAAAACGAAATGAAGCAGAGAAACTGGGCAGCGAACTAAAACAACAAAAAGGAAAATTAAACCATCCAGAACGAGCAAAGAAACTTCGAAATTTTTTATTTTACTTTTTTATGAAGCCGGTAGTAACTGCCAGCGAAAATGTGCTTTGTATACGCTAATTTAATATTTATATGTCAAGCTGTGGAGTAGTAAATGTGTGCTAAGGGAGCATGATAGGATAATAAAGGAAAGGAAATGTACCTTTTTTCAATTCCTTTTCTCGAAATAATTGTTTTTATCCTTTTTGGAAGTGAGTTTAAAAATATTGCATACAGGGTGTTTTTTTTAGACATATGTGGTATTCCAAAAGAAATGACAGGCATATAATTTAATCGTATGTTCAAGAAATTAGCTTTATTATAAAAATAAGGGTTTGCATTAATATATAAAATTGATTTCCGGCAAGTGACTGCTGCGGCTGATTGGAATAAATTCCTGGACATTTCTGCGTAGACAAGCGACTTCGCATAACCCCACTAAAAATAGTCCAGTGGTTTTGGAGGCCACGCCACAGTACGAGGTAATGCACTCACCAAAAGTTTCATTCAACAAACTAATTGATTTGTTGACTATAAGACACGTAATGCTGTCTTGCTGAAACCAAAGATCGTCTACATCAAAATCCTTCAATTTGGGGACGAAAAAGTTATTACTATTGGCTTTATAGTATTCCCATTAAGTAGTCGTGGTGCGAAACCGAAACTGTTTAACAGTCGTCGAAGCGGCCAAATCTGAACTAAAACCACACTTCTAAACTAAACATACTTGTTTGAGGTAAAAGGGAATAATCATAAGGGTATATTATTGCAATTTATATAGAAAAAAATAAAACAAATTAAAACTCTTCTGAAATTAATTTTTGTTAAGTCTAATTGTATGCAATGAAATGTGTGCAATAATTATGGTACCAAAAAACGTTGCCTACAATTAGGGTTGTACTAAACGAAAGCCAAGGAGTAAAGGTCGCAGAAATTTTGCAACGCACAATAAATAGACATGAGTCTCCAAAAGTATTAGTATAAATAGGTTTTTCAAATTGATTCGAAAAAGAATCCGAAGTCAAAAATTTCCTAAAAATAAAAGCAGTGATCACAAATGACAGCAGGTTTCCCTATTATTTCTTAGTGGCCTTAACTCTAGACACTTTAGGTCCTTTTAATTGTGTTCGCGCAAACCAACATTTTAAATGGACGATCCTTGTTGCTTGTACAACAATTTGATTGCTCTTCACTTTTTAATGCCAATGTAGTTTACAGCAGCAGATGAGCAAATCTATAGCTGTTTATTGTAAGAGGCAAGTGTAACCGCCACCCTCTAAGATAGGTCTCGGGCTTGGGACAATCCAGCCTTCTTCTGATTTCCTGTTACAGCTTTGAGAAATTTTACGTTTACCATCCTATTTCAACAATTTGTGAATCTTTTCGTACTCATTTTAGAAAACCCCTTCAACAGAAGCCGTGTTGAGTTTTTAAAGAAGTAAGTGAATTTTCGATTTAAAATATATAAATATTTAGGGCTTGGAACATAACCAATCCAACCTAGAGCAGACTACATTTATTTCAGGAGCTTCACTTACGAGCAACATATTAACAAGATATTCACCAAAATAAAATTTTTCTTTTGTTTTTGGAAGCAAAAAATTGTATTCTAATTTGTAAAAATATCAAAATTTTAGCAACAGCAGAAAAATAATCATAAATAAATTCAAAACAAAAACAAATAAATTTTGAAGGTGGTAAAATAATATTTCTTACTTCTTTTGTCTATCCCTGTGTGAATTCGCAGTTTTTTGTATTCACTCAAGTGAAATTTCTATACAATTGTGTTTGTCACTACAATACTTGGCTTTCAACTAACGAAAGCACAACTAAAAAGCAGCAAACAATATTATACAATGTTACAAATAAGGCGGGTAGGGCAAGGAGTGAAGTGGGAAAAACAAAAAAGCCGAAGCCTTGTCTCTCTGATAACAACGATGACACGCAGAAACTAAAGAAATAATCACCGAGGCGACGACGAATAATCCAAGTGGAACAATTTTTAACGAAAATCGTAACAGCTAAGAAATGAAAGCATAGCGAAAGAGTAAAAGAAACTAAAATTTGAGAAACTACAAAAACATCTGAGAAAGTGAAGAGTGAACGCCAACGTCTGAGTGCTCAGTTGTGGAAAACTGTACGCATCACAACTATTGCAAGGCGAAAGAAAATAAAGTGATGTGACGCACAGGTATTCAGGCGGAGGTGGTGGCACGTGGCAAATGCACATTTTACGCGTCTAAACCTGCATGAAGCGCGAAGCTTTAAGAGGTTTAGTCGTGCCACCTTTAATGTATATATATATATATATATATATATCTATATATGTATTAATATATATGCATGCTTATGTTTCGTTATTTTTCTTTTTGTTCTTTTTTTTGTTGTTTGTTTTTCCTTTACTTTTTTGGTGCTGTTACTTTAGCGCCCAGACTTTCTTACATCCTTGTTGCAATTGTGCACTGCTTTGATTTAAGTGCATTTCATAAGAAAAAGTGTTGGCAAAAACATACTGCACATGACAATAGAGTTCCAGATATAGGAGAGAGCGACAGGAAAAAAGAAATTGCCGCGAAAGTGTCAGAGCGCACTGCTACTACACTTTTTTGCTACCTTTTTATTTTTCCCAGCTTTTCACAAAAAATTTACTACGTGCTTTTTGTGGTTGAGGTACAAACGCATCGGCATTTCCGTGTTTGGGTAAGCCACCATGATGGAAATTGAAAAGTGCGAAGCGAATTTTTTTTTGTTTTAGTTATTAATTTTATTTTATTTTTTTATTTTATTTTATTTTATTTTAATTTATTTTATTTTATTTTATTTTATTTTATTTTATTTTATTTTATTTTATTTTATTTTATTTTATTTTATTTTATTTTATTTTATTTTATTTTATTTTATTTTATTTTATTTTATTTTATTTTATTTTATTTTATTTTATTTTATTTTATTTTATTTTATTTTATTTTATTTTATTTTATTTTATTTAATTTTATTTAATTTTATTTAATTTAATTTTATTTTATTTTAATTTATTTTATTTTATTTTATTTTATTTTATTTTATTTTATTTTATTTTATTTTATTTTATTTTATTTTATTTTATTTTATTTTATTTTATTTTATTTTATTTTATTTTATTTTATTTTATTTTATTTTATTTTATTTTATTTTATTTTATTTTATTTTATTTTATTTTATTTTATTTTATTTTATTTTATTTTATTTTATTTTATTTTATTTTATTTTATTTTATTTTATTTTATTTTATTTTATTTTATTTTATTTTATTTTATTTTATTTTATTTTATTTTATTTTATTTTATTTTATTTTATTTTATTTTATTTTATTTTATTTTATTTTATTTTATTTTATTTTATTTTATTTTATTTTATTTTATTTTATTTTATTTTATTTTATTTTATTTTATTTTATTTTATTTTATTTTATTTTATTTTATTTTATTTTATTTTATATGATTTCATTTTCTTTTTCTTTATTTTATATTATATTTTATTTTATTTTATTTTATTTTATTTTATTTTATTTTATTTTATTTTATTTTATATGATTTCATTTTCTTTTTCTTTATTTTATATTATTTTATTTTATTTTATTTTATTTTATTTTATTTTATTTTATTTTATTTTATTTTATTTTATTTTATTTTATTTTATTTTATTTTATTTTATTTTATTTTATTTTATTTTATTTTATTTTATTTTATTTTGTTTTATTATATTTTATTTCATTTTATTTTATTTTATTTTATTTTATTTTATATGATTTCATTTTCTTTTTCTTTATTTTATATTATATTTTATTTTATTTTATTTTATTTTATTTTATTTTATTTTATATGATTTCATTTTCTTTTTCTTTATTTTATATTATTTTATTTTATTTTATTTTATTTTATTTTAGTTTATTAAAATTTAGTATACAAATAGGTTTGAGACAAAATTTTTATTTTAACGCTTTCCCGCCAAGTGGAATATTTTTTGCGTAGAAAACATTTCTAGCCATGGCTGAGATTGCTTTTGCCGTGTTACAAAATTCCCATTGCATTTATCGCCTGGCTTTCATTTCAACGATGTTTATTTTGTATTTGTGAATTTTCTTTGTGCATTTGTGACATTTCCGTTGCACTGGTTTGTAACCACAGTTCTTTGCTACTGCAGCAAGTTTAGTTCCTTTCATGATTTTATTTGGCTGCAAGTTTGTTTTTATTTTCTTCTTACATTTCGAGTTTCTTTTCCCGAAATTTTTATGTCAATTCCAGCATTGCTTTGTTTCGTTATATTTATATGTCTCGCTTTGAATTTTGTTTATTTACTCAATTACTTCTCTGTGTATTCGGCGAATATTTTTGTTGTGCAAGTATTGAAAAAACGGAGTTATTGTGCTGGTTGAACGAGACTTTCCATTGTTTGTAGAAGAAAATCTTTTTTGAAACATTTGGTTAAAAACTCTTACTATCCTCCTTGAATTCTGAGTTTAATTATGAAACCGAGAACTCAACACTCTAGCTCTTTAATTTTTCCACTACATCTTAAGTCAACGACCGCTCAACTTGCACACTCTCCAACCACTCCCTCGTATGGCTTCCTTAAACCATCAACTCTTTTCTTGCTACTTTATTTTATGAACTCGAAACTGGCGTTCAACAGTATTCACATAAGTGCCACACACGTCTAGTACTTCAAAAACACCTCAACATATTTTTATTTTATTATTCCATTCCGGAATTGTTATGCCACTTATGTGGAGTATCCTTTAATTGCTTGCATCGTACGCTTACGTACATACATACAAACACGTACATGCCCAAGCTTGTGACTAAGTGCCGAGTACACTGTTATTGTTGTTGTAGCTAACATTAAGTAGACATTGTGTTTATTACAGCTGTTATGGATTACTCACAGACGGCAAAGTCGAACGGAGTTTTTGTTATTTTTAAATTTTCTTGCTCAAAAATACAAAAGAAGAATGTAAAATATTTCTTACTTTAGAATCTCTTGCCTATACGCGTATATGTAGCTACGGATGCCTTTGAGTGTTTACATTTCATACGCCATTGTTCTCTTACTTTGCTCAATTGGAGCTGTAGTTAACATATTTACTACTACATACTTCAATGTCTTCAAAGTCTTTTTAGAGATGCATTTTTCTATACAACGAAGATATGAAACAACTGACGATGTTATGAAAACCTTGATAGGCTTGCTCAATAGACCCATGCTGAGCCTTGTTATTATTATTATAATTGACACCTTCTGTGACTAAATAGGCATAAGTTAACATAATTTAGAGAAGCCATTTTTTTTCTTTTTTTCGCTTTGCCGTAAAATTACCAAAAAGAAAGTAGCAAAGGAATTTTCTTAACACCTTGAGTCCAACGATTTGAATTAAAGCACCTTCGATCCAGTCAGAATTTATTCTGTTACTGGAAGATATGTCTTTATCAACAAGAAATCTTGTACTCTGGGGTAGAGTAATAATTACCATTTAGCTTTATGTAAGTTGAAGCAACGTTCAGCCACCTGAAAGTTAAAAGCTTAGCTCAGCTTAGTTTAGCTTTAGTTGAGAAAAGTCAGCATAAGCGTAAGAAAAAATAATAGAATTATAATAAAAAGAATAGAATTAAAAAAAAACTGAAAATACTTTATGTAATTTGTTGTAAAAAGGTGAAACTTTGACCGTACTTAATTTTTTTCATTGCTATAATTTGCCAAAGTAAAATCCATTGCGAATGTATGTGGAGTGTTTGTTACTTTTTTAAATTCTCACCCGCTACTTCAATTGCAACTGCTTGCACAACTCGCACCACATGCACCGCACAGTCAGCTCAAGCAGCTGCAGAGAGCTATTGGTGCAGACGTTTTAGATTGCTTGCATGTATATACATATGTGCTTATACATATATAAGTATGTGTTTGTACTCTCACCCAAAGTTTGTTACAATTTTGCTCTTTAAGAAAATGTCACTTCTTTCTGTTCATTGAATATTCCGCTTTCACGCGATCGTACTTACTGCACATTCTCTGTATTCACGGACCATATGCTGACACCCATTTTTGTGGCATTACAAAGGTGTTTTGTTAAAATCTTTTTACAGTTGTTTTTCGTGCTTTTCTTGCAATGTTTGTTTTCTTGCTTCAACTTCTCCTGCAATTTTTTTCATTACATATGTGCTTCTTAAGTTTACTTCCTGCCTTTACCTTTTGTTGTTACTCCTCTTTTTTGGTTCAATTTCTTTTGATTATTTTATTTCCAACTTCTTTTTCTTTTGTTATTATTTCTTGTGCACGTTTACGTATGTTCTTCACATATACAGTACAGGTCTGCACTCCAGTGGCGAGCGTTGGCACAGGTGAGCGCCTCAGCTCCTCGGCGGTTTTCCAACGCCAGTGGTAGTGCAACAAAGTTTCCATTGTCTGGCTGCACTTTATATTGTCAAGTTGAATATTTCTCACCCACCGACATTTCGGTTAACTCGGGGACGTACAAGTGTCGCTTACAGTTTCATGCGTTTGTGCTTTTCTCAAAATGTCGTTTTTTGTTCCTACAGCAGTTCGAAAGCGATTCGATTGTTTGAGCTGCATTGCCATTTGGTTGTTTCGTTGCTTGGTTGCTTGGCACGTTATCAACGGCAACGGAAACGGAAGTGAGTTAAGAGCTCGTTGGTAAACTTTGAACATTACTTATTTACTTTCCTGCAGCTTTAATATACATATATATGTATGCACATATACATATTTATATAATCCACACAAACTACATCACATTTAAAAGAATTTAGCGATATTCAGGAATGAGATAGTTATTTACAAGAATTTAAGTTTAAATATACTAAAGGGATTAAATAAGCAGAATGTAAAATATTTATATTTAATTTAAATTAAATTGAGCGATATTCATATACGCCATTTCAACAAAAAAAAAACTGTAACATTTTTCTCTAGCAACAGAGATCAAATTATCAGTAAAAATAAAAATAAATAAAATAACCAAAATATGTAAAATCCAATAAAGCAAAATAAAATAAAATACTAATAAAATAATATATAAAAAACAAAAATACAATGAAATAAAAAAACAAAAAATTTTAATTATAGATTAAAGATTAAAGATTATATAAAACAAAATCAAATAAAATAAAACAGAATAAAATAAAATAATAATAAAATAATATATAAAAAATAAAATAAAATACATTAAAATAAAAAAATAAATCAAATTTAAATTATAGATTAATAGGTTAAAGATTAAATAAAACAAACAAATAAAATAAAACAAAATAAACTAAAAAATTAACTAAAATTAAATGAACTAAAAGTAAATTAAATAAAATCAACTGAAATTAAATGAAATAAATAAAAATAAAAATAAAATAAAATAAAAGAATTGAGATTAAATAAAGCAAAATTAAACAAAATAAAATTAGATAAAATAAAATAAATTAAAAGTTTATAAAAAATAAAGTAAAATCAAAAAAAATTAATTTAATTAAATCAACTGAAACATAATAAAATAAAAGAGTAAAATAAAACAAATATAAATTAAATTAAATACAATAAAGTTAAGTCAAATAAAATAAAAATTCATATTAAATAAAGTTATATAAAATAAAAAAATAAAAGAAAATAAAATTAAATAATATAAAAAATAAAATAAAATAAAAATAAATTAAATTATATTATTATAAAATCAAATTTTAAATTTTAAATTTAAAAATCAATAAAATAAAACTAGGTATAATCCTTATAATATTTTAAAATTCCACAAAATATTCTCACCTTTTTCTGTCACTCCAAGCCACAAAGCTTTTAACGCTAATCTCTATAAGCTGCACCGACAGCTGGCATCACATTTCCGCACTAATCGGCTAATAAATGCATTTGCATAATTCTTGCGCAGCTCGGGCAAGTTAAGCGCCTTTCGCAAGCAAATCGACAAAGTCATAACCTAACCAACGCTACAGCATTTCAACCGGTACTCACACAGGTCGTGAGGAAAGTAACTATTTTTTTTTTTGACCATGTGATGAAAAAACTGCAAAGATATGGTTTTTAATAAAAAAAAGTGTAGCTTACATGGCCTTGCTACTACTACTAAACCAACACATATACAAAAAGTAACACACAACATATGAATGTACAAATTGCGAAAGTTTGGAGTCTTTCTCAAACATCTACACAAACAGATGAAGATACGTAACGAAATGAAAGCGAAATCACTTCGCCAGATGAAAATGAATTGCATAAATGCATGTGTGTACGTGTAAATACAAACACATGGAATAGCCACAATCGGTACAGAGCCTTTTGTGGCCACATATTCTGTGGTGACCATTGAATTAAAAACCATACAAAAGCATGTAAAAATGAATAAACCAAATCGTTGGAATTTACGTGTGAAAATCTGATGAATGCATCGGCAGCAAACACACAAACGAGAATATAAGTGTTCGCTTAACATTATTTGCACTAGTAAATGAAATATAATATATGCCAGTTTATACTATAGCATAAGGTAAGATATGTCTGCTAGTCGCTGGAAATTTCATTAGGATGTTGTTTTACGCTTTAGTCACTTCGGTATGTACGTATATTAGTTTAAAGATACACACGGAAAGCTCCCTAACTCCACCATAAAGAGGAAAATAACTTTAAAAACTTAAGGTTCGACACAATACTGTTTCGCACAAAATACAATTATAAAAATATATTAATTTTTGTTGATGACTTTTTATCCATTAAAGAAGACATTGTCTTCCGTATTCAGACATTGAAACCTTGAAGCAAAGGCAAACTGTCAACTCTCTATGTTATGGCTGGAAAGGGTATATAATGAAGTAATGAGACCAAAAAACTCAAAATGCAAAATCCGAAACACAACATCTAAACACGACTAAATCCAGATCAAACATATGTATTCCTGAAACCACGAAATCTCAACCAGATACGACACGATCCAACCAAAAAAAAAATGTTGAATAAACACAAATCACAGGGATTTTTTTTATTATTTTTCACTCATAAAAAAAAAGATTATAGCAACAAAAACTACACTCTTTTCAGTACAAACTTTTGCATATTAAAGTTATATATTGTATTTTCATTTAATTTTTTTAATATTATATATTGAAGTAAAATTTTAAATTAAAACAAAGGACAACTTATTTTGCTTCATTTTTGGATAAAAAGTTGTCAGGATTCAGTCTTAACCTAATATTGAGTTTTCTGAGTTTTTCTGATAAATATAAAATAATTGTGGCGGGATTGTTTTTTGTCTGGAATATTAAAATTTATCTGGATTGTGCATTAAGAAAGAAAGTATAATACGCAAACATTGTTCGCTAAGGAAGAATTTACCCATATAGCAAGAGAAATTTTTGTTCAAGGGTACAAGAGTAGATTGCCGGGTGAGATTTACATATTCACCAAGCTGTAACGGCCACAGAGGCATTTCATCTTACCTCAAAAAGAAACTGTAGTATCTGTTGATGGGCAGTTCTCTTTTTTTCTTTTTAACACGCTTTTATTATTAGCTTCATTTGTATGTCTGTCTGTCTGCCTGCAAGTTTGTAACTCTTTTAGCTGTGACGTGATCCCAATATGAAATTTTTAAAATGTGAATCGTTGCATACATCGTGGCGTTGCAATTAACAAAATACTCCAAAAAACAGGGTGATATGTAGAAGGAATTCAGTATTTAAAAGAAACTGCATGTAGAAGTTGGAATGAATTAGTCTAAAGGAGAAACTAAAAACCAATTCTACAAATTATTATAAAAAGTAAGAAATATTAAAACAAAATAAAATAAAAGAAAAAAAGAAAATGAGTCAATAAAATAAATAAACAAAATGAAATAAATTAAAACGAAATATTATATAATAAAATAAAATTAAATAAAACAAATTAAAGAAAAACATAAAAAAATAAAATTAATTCAGAGAAAATAAAAAAATAAATAAAATCCTTTATTTTGATTTTATTTATTTTTTTATTTTATTTAATTAGAAAAATACATAAAACAAATATAGTTTAAAAAACTAAAAACACGCTTTTAAATAATATTAAACTAAAAAGTTGAAATTAATTTTGGAAATAAATACTGAGAGAAAAGGGTGGGGCGCCATTATTTTCATATATCGAGCTGGATTACTTTTATTTCCCAATCCAGCTTAATTAATAAAATCGTAATAGTATTATATATTAGTATCTACAAACAAACACTGTCATCAAAAGTCATCGATATCGGGCTACTATATCCCCTATACTACCAATTTGTCCAGATATGAGGTTTTGTGTCAAAAATCCGTCAAAGCCCCAAGTAAAAGCATGAATTTCAGTTTTCTACATCTTATTATTCTTCTTTACTGACGTAGACACCGCTTATGCGGTCATAGCCGAGTTAACTACATTGCGATATTCTTTCCTTCTTTTCGCAATTAGGCAATTGGAAAAGCCAAGTACAACCAGATTCTTCTCTACCTGGTATTTTCAATACAGTGGTGGTATTCTCCTTTCTCTGCCTCCACATACAGGTGCTGCATCGAAAACTTTCAAAGCTGAAGTATTCTTATCCATCCGGGTCACATGACCTAGCCAGCGCAGCCGCTGTTTCTTGATTCGCTGAAGGAATGAGGAATCGGGTTCGTCATCTCCTGGTGCTGCACTGGAGAAGTGTTCCCTGCATAAATTCAGAACACTCTGAGCATCAGTTACAAGACTCCGGTCTTAAAACCTTCAATAAGTCGCCGTATCTTTTCATAGAACTTTTGAGCACAACCTTCCCCCCACTCTTCATACCAACGCATCTCGGCCTCTTTCTTGTTTGTGACCTTTTTGAAAACTAATAGTTTCATTTGCAGCTGTACCTAGGAAGCTTGAAATTCCATCACACAATTTCCTTATACCGAATTGCTGATCAGTGCTCTCAGAGAACAGGAGTGTACGTCGAATTTAAACCTTCCTTGTGTTTTTGACCGGCGTTCTTTGATACACAGAGGCGGATGCGTATCTTCGCTGCAACAAGATAGTGATCCGAGTCGATGTTGGCTCCTCGAAGTGTACGCACATCTAAAACACTGGATACATTTCTTCCATTTATCACAACATTATCGATCTGGTTTTGCATTTTTCGTTCACGCGAATTTAGTACTACATGCAACCATATTTATGTTCATAATTATGCTCCAGGCGTCAGAGGTCACATCGTCCTTCTCTTTCATCGGTGAGTGGGAACGAATCGGCGATATGTTAAAACATTTCGCTTTGATGCGCTTTTTTCGCTTCTTTATATGCCTGATGTAAATGTCACAAGAACGTACTCGCTTCCATCCTTATCCCGTCCATCGCTCTTCTTGGACGGACGTTTCAGGTGCTTGCCTTCAAATCGTGATTTTTAAAACACTTCCGGGGTCGTCATCAGAAGGGGGTATCTCATCCGAGGCGTTGAAGCCGTTTTCAACATGGTGGGTCCCAAGTCCGGCGTACAACCTCGCTAGGCGTGGTATGGCCGTAGATAAGTGACATAAAATAAATTTATATTATTATTATATTTCATACCTTTTTTACGTTAAAACTTCCTTGTGGTTTTCATAACAGCGCACACACTTAAGCCGCATATGGCAACAACAATTTGTTTTCGAGTCAAAAGCTGCATTTACCATACACTCATTACAAAAAGCGAACAACGAAGCTGTCATTATGTGGCGTAAGCCAAAAGTTTTTAACAAATGTAAAATATTTTATTTGTGCATTTCCGAACAGTTGACTTTGCTGCGGTACTGCTAACAGCGCACTCCCTCCACTCCACTCCTCTCTCTCTCTCTCTGCCAGGAAGCTGTACCAACACTACACTACTGCCTGCTAGCCGACATTCCTGTTGGCTGCTGTTGTGGCATGCATAAAATAAACTATAATAATTGAAGTGAAAAAGCGAGCATCCGAAATATTTGGAAATAAAGGAATATATCAAAAGAAATCCCATTGCAAATGAACAAAAATCACATCGCAGCTACAGAAGCGCACATAAAAACAATAAATTGTTGAGCATTGAGCGTTGAGCGTGGAGTGGAGAGTGGAGAGTGCAGAGTGGAGAGCTGCTGCACAGCCGTAGTAAGTGAGGCGAGGTGAAGGCTTGTGCCGCGTAGTGCAAATTGTCTGGTAAATCGAAAATTCTAGTTTTGTTCATTTTCACTTGCCATTATGCTTCTTGTTTTTTTTTTTTGTTTTTTTTTTTTTGTTTGAGTCACTTATTTCTTTATTTTTATTTTTCATTAACCCTTTTCCACTGACTCGAAGCTTTCATACCAGTTACTCTGCTCTTGCCATTATCGCCGGTATTTTGCCACTTTTCAAATTTTGGGTTATATGTTTGTATGTGAGAGTGTGAGTGTGTGTGTCGGGAAGTGCATCAATTTAGCTATGTATATACCTACATACATTCGTCCGCTTGTCTTCTCTTGCCGAAATAATACAAGCGAATGAGACTGTCAAAAGTAGTCTGCCGAGCGGGAATATGTGTATCGCTTCACTACACTTCACTTCACTACACTTTATTTCTCGTGCCACAGCGCACGCGGGCTGTCGGTGTTTGGTCGACTGTCTGACTATGAAAACAACGTCAAAAGCGGCAACAGCCGGAAGCTGTAAAGTTGCCATTTGCCATTTTGTCTGTTGCTATAGTCCATTCACTAAACGAAACTCGCTACTTCGCCCAACTCAACCAACTCACCAACTCCCCCCCCCCACCCCGCACATGCCGAAAGTCCATCATCAAGCGCCAGCAATTTGTACTAGTAGGTAATACGCTCTTCACTTTTAGTACTACCAATTTTCCAGCGAGTAATAATTCGCCTCGGTTTAACTTTTCACCCAAACTTTCATATTGCAAATGGCGCAACGCGCTACTGCTTGCCCACTGACGCTTGTAACTCCACTCCACTCGCGCCACACTTCATTCCGTTGAGCTAAAGCCACCAACGAAAGGAAGGACATTCAAATTGCTCTTGCTGATTTTGTACAGTTTGCTTTGTTATTGTTATATGGTAGTTTTCGGTATTTGCACACCGAAGGCGATCGATCGGGTTAGCTGGCAAACGGCTGGCAGACCAAGGAGGGAGGTTTGGGTTTGTGAGTTGGCTGAAATTTCGTTTTTAGTGCCGCAATAATTTATTAAAGCATTTTCCTTTCCGCAAATGAAGGCAAACGATGCAAGTATTGCGCAATAATAATGGCAAACAAAAAGTGAAATAAACGGGGCAAAACAACAATAAGGCAATAGAAGCAAAACCAATGAGAAATGTCGAAAAGCGTGCTAAAGCAGAAGTGAAAGCCACAATGTGGAAGTAATATAAAATGAAAGCAGGCAAATAACGGCAAGAATGGTAATCGAAACGAAATTGTAACTAAAATGCAAATAAAAGTGAAATAGGAAAATTAAGAATTTAAAAATGGTAAGAGCGGGCAGAATGGTAATGTATTGTACGTATTACATAACTACCTATAAGTACTTTGGATGAGGTAAGAAGTTTGAGTAGGCCCACAAGCGGCGAGTGGAAAATTAAGTGTGCTGCTATGAGCGTTGTGTAACACTTTTTTTACATTATGCTCTCATTTGTATTTTTATTAACCCCTTAACTGGGTTCTTTCACTGGAGTTTAGTTGGCATGGGAACTTACAAGAATTGGTAGGGTTAAAAGGTCAGTTCTGAATATTTTTATGCCACGTGTTGGGTGATAAGCTATGTGAAAATATTTCATGAATAATACACAAATGCCGAATTTTATTACATGAGATAAGAAAACATTATATACCCGGATTAAATGTGTGTATGTATTTCATTTGCCTGTTTATTAATTTCATCTCAAAACTTTTCACTTTTCCACTGAATAGAATAAAGAGGAGTGGATAGAAAATTAAGAAAAAAGTTTGAAAAAAACTAAAGTATGACAAGAAGGAAGAGCTGTCATGGCATGCCGAAGTCTTGATATCTTTCATGACCATATCAAATTTATAGTATTTTATTTTAGGATTAAAAATTCTCTAATCGATGATTTTTGGTGTTAATGTTTATTTGTATATATGGTAGTACATGTGATGAATACCAAATTTCACGATATTAAATGCTTTTTTATCGGATTTTTAACCAAAAATCTCATATCTGAACAAATCGGTTGTATGGGTGATTTATGACACAGTCCTTCGATTTCGATGATTTTCGGTTCCAATGTTTATTTTTAAATACAAATTTACTTATCATACCAAACTTTAAACTCTTATATCCTTTTTTGACGAAGATTTTTCATATCTGAAAAAACCGATGTGCTAGTAGTCCGATTTCGATGATTTTCAGCACCAATGTGTAATTGTGTAATTCATCATATGTGTGGAGATACCAAAGTTCATGCTCTTGGAGGCGGTAGCCGTGTACTGCGGTTACAAAGCGCCAATGGTACAGTAGACTGATCTGGCAGGTTCCGAAAAATTGTCGTTTAAATTTACCAGTGCATCTGTGTGCCAAGTTTGGTTGAAATATCTCATAAACTAATCGTCATTCCGACATCTTCAGTATGAATTTTAAATGGATATATCCTTGTCCTTCTGTTACTTCTTAAGCGATTATAGCCGAATTAATTATAGCCCGCCATTCATTTCTTCTTTTCGCTGTTTGGCGCCAGCTGGAAACACCAAGTGAAACCAGGCCGCTCTCCACCTAATCCTTCCAATGGACTGGAGGTCTTTCTCTTCCTCTGCTTCCACCAGCGGGTACTGCATCGAATATTTTCAAAGCTGGAGTGCTTTTATCCATTCGGGGGATATGACCTAGCCAACCTAGCCGCTGTCTTCATTCGCTGAACTATGTCAATATCATCATATAGCTCGTACAGCTCATCGTACAATAGTAGGACCGGTATGATGAGCGACTTGTAGAGTTTGGTTTTCGTACGCCGAGAGAGGAATTTACTTTTCAATTGCCTACTCAGTCCAAAGTAGCACCTGTTGACACGAGTGTTTCTGCGTTGGATTTCCAGGCTGACATTGTTGTTGGTATTAATACTGATTCCAACATAGACGAAGTTATCCACGACTTCAACTTATGATTATCAACAGTGACGTGGGAGCCGAGTCTGCGATGAGTATTTGTTTGATGAGAGGAGATATTTCGTCTTGCCCTCGTTTACTACCAGGCCCATATCCTTCGCTTATTTATCAAGTCTGGAGAAAGCAGAACTCACGGCGCGGTTGTTGAGGCCAATAATGTCGATATCATCGGTGTACACCAGCAGTTGTACACTCTTATAAAAGATTGTACCCTCTCTATTCAGCTTCTCCAGCAATGTATTTAAAAAGTCACACGATAAAGAGTCACCCTGTCTGAAACCTCGTTTGGTTTTGGTTCGGAGCCTTTTAAGTTTGGCGGGGATACCAAAATCGGACATAGCGGCGTAGAGGTAGCCCCGCTGTCGAAGGCTGCTTTAAAATCAACGAAAAGGTGGTGTGTGTCGATTATCTTTCCATTGGTATTTTCCAAGATATGGCAAATGGTGAATATCTGATCTATGGTTGACTTACCGGATCTAAAGCTACACTGATAAAGTCCAATGCGATGTTTTGCCATTATACACTAAAAGAAGAGATTATTACTATTTGTCGGATTTGTTGGGTTAGGATTATTAGGCCATTAAGACCCAATGATATCGTGATTTGATTGAGGCACGAGTATTTGAGAAGAGACCAATTGGGATATTACCACTTCTCCAGCAGGGAAGAATGAAGGGATAATATGTACGGATGGATCAAAGCTTGAGGAGAGGGAGCTAATCGGAAGACCAGGATCCCAGTCTTGGTCAAAAATTATAGAAAATTAATTTAGTTACAAAATTAAGGGGATGTCTACCCCTCCGAATGTATTTCTGATATGCAATAAATCATTTAAAAAAACCGTAGGGGAGCAGCTTTGCCAATCCCACCAAACACACCACAAAGACTTGGATACCGCTTTTGCAGGCTCACTGAATACGAACATTTTCGTTTGACATTGCTATAAGTGATCCACTTTTCAGCACCATTCGCCATACGCTTCAGAAAAGGGTAAATTTCATTACGATTCAGCAGCGTTTTGCATATGGAAATTCGATCCATGAGTTTGTCTTCTAATTAACTCATATGCCACTCATACATTGGGCATCTTTGTTGTATATGCTGCCTTTTTTAAATGGTTCCAAACTGTGTTTTTTGCAATATTTAGCTTCTCGACTAAGTTAGTAAGTATTAACACCAACAACAATGTCAGCCCAGAATCACTCCTGCCAACAGGTGCTACTTTGGACTGAGTAGGCAACTGAAAAGTAAAATCTTCTCTCGACGAACGAATACCAAACTCTACAATCCGCTCATCGTTCCGGTCATGCTATATGGTGCAGAGGTATGGACGATGACAACATCTGTTGAGTTAGCGTTAAAAGTTTTCGGGGGCACGGTTTTGAGTAGGATTTATGGCTGTATTTGATATTTCGAATTGGCGTTAAAATCACGTAAGCGGTGTTGATGCCTGTATAGAAGAAGAAGCTCCTCATCAATCAGGATCAGGCTCGGCGATTTCCATTATTTTATCAACTTTTCCAACAATTGGCTTTCTATACCATTTTACATCAAAATTACCGGAACGAAATTGATGAAACCGAAAATAATCAACAAAGATAATGGGAGAATCTTTTTTGGCACAAAATATCACCTTTCTAACACCATCTACCATAATACAATCGCATTCATAGAACGCGAGGTGCAGATCACTAAAGCCATCTATTGCAAAAATAATGGAGTCTTTTCTACTAGACCACTACTATAAAGCTAAAGAATAAAGCTCATCATCTCCCTCGATTTAAAGAAAGAAAATAATTAAATTTTAGGAAATATGAAAATAAATAACAAAGACACTTCTATGACCATTTCTTGTGAAATTAGAATGGAATCTATTTTTGTACAGTAGGAATTTCGCAATTTGATTACACTTGAACTTTGTAGCAACATCATTTCATCATTTCAAAATTCTCCGACTGAAGAAAAATGCAAAATATTTATTACACATACATATACATTTCATATAAATATTCACAGGTAGTGGCTCCATCTTCTTCACATAGGTAAATGGTAAAATCATGGTAATTACAAACATTCAAATAAATACACAATTACGTTTGCAGGAATGTCTATAATTACAGCAGGTGCCAGTTAATGTACATTGGCGACCGCCTCCAATGCCCCCGAACACTGCCACACGCCCAACCACTCGAAACAACCACTGAGCCAAAGCGTCTTTTCATGCTCATGGAATTTCTTCTTTTGCGATCATCAGACTACAAGTGCATATATATATATAGTACATACGTACACCCTCCATAAATTTACCAACACTCGCAGTGCAGCTATTAAATCCTGCCATAATGCTTAACAAGTCAAATTACAGCGCTTTCGCTTAATGCCATGACTCAGCCCACAAACAACAAGAGTAGCGATGGAGGCGTGCAACGTGGTGAAAGAAGATGTAGAAAGGGAAAGCAAAAGCTGCAAAAGTTTACAGCAACAATAAAATAACAACACTTTTGCAAAACATTTGTTTTTGTATTTTTTCGCTTTTTTGTTGTTGTTGTTGTTGTTTTTTGTTTTTGTGCAACCACAATAATAACGACTTTAACATTCACAAACGATTGCATTGTGTAACTGCCACAGTGGTGTTACAAACGCACACGCATACGCATACACACACACCCGCACAAAAGGACCAGTCGGAATCTTCTTGTTATGCTCTTCATACTCGTGTCTGTTGGCTCATGTGCATTTGTTGTACGTTCTTACATATGTAATCCTTAACAAACGGCAACAGGAATAACTAACCCACAACAGTACAAAACCGCATGCCACAACAACGTAGAGACAGCTTAGAGATGGGAGAGCGCATGATAAGAGAGATTTTTTTTTATTTTTGCTGAGAAAGTTTTAATTTGTCAACGAATTTCATTTTTGAAAGAGGCAACCTGTTAAAGATAACATTATGTCAATGTATGAAGCTTACAGGAGTGGATCTGAAGAATACTCAAAGCTTTTTCACTCTCGAGACCACCTTTATATGTATACCCATATGAGGTTCGTTGTTATACAATACTGACACTAAAGAAAGATTTGGAAGGAACTTTGCTACTGGAAGAAGTCTGCCTCTGTGGCTTGAAGTGATTATCAAGTACCCTCTCAAATCTGGACAGTCTCTACAGTGACTGTATCTAAATCTCACACCGAGTGTATGAGAAACCCCAGTTCAAATTCATCTTCTTCCTGTCAACCATTCAATGTTTGCTTGACGTCCAGCTTGAATGATGATCGACTTCTTAATTTGTTGGTTTCTGTTTGTATAAGGAACCTACCATAGCAAGCAGATAAAACCCTAATGATGTTGGAAAAGATATCGAACCGAAGTTGAATGCATTGATAAGAGCTATCAGCCAGCGAATATTACAGCCTTCTGGAACGCTTGGTTTATAAATGGAATCTGATCTAAATTTTAGATTTTTAGAGACCTAGCTACATACGGCTGCAATATCTGAGAGGCTAGCATTGCATACTACCACGTGAAAGCTTCAAGACCTGTCTAGACATTCACCGGCAGGGAATGGCAACACCTCAGAGTTTATTTCTGGCTTAGAATGAACTGTAGGTCCCTTCATTTCTTTCAGCGGTTATAAAACGTGTACGAACTCAAGAGCAATAGTTTTTAGATGTGGAGAAAATCCATTTTCAACATTTTGCAGGACTTCTTCGAGACTCAAATCCGGCAGACCTCTGATGGGGTGAGAATGATAGTCTAACTTCCTACCAGCAGCCAAAAGCGAATAGTTTTCGAATTTACGTGACTGGATTTATCTTACACTAAGAAGACATGACCTTTGTAACCGAATGCTTATAAGCAGCTCATCGGTGCGAGTCCAAAGAAGACAAACAACGAAAATTTTTTTCTTAATACCATCGCCCCTCGGTAAGAAACATCAATACAATATAGTTAATTCTTGTTTTTCCTCGGAGGAGGCACTGTTTTGATTTTTCATTGGAGTTTAGGTTTCATGTGGTGGATTCACCTTCTAACTTTAGCTCGCCTCCGAACGGATGTTTGTTTGCTACCTAGAGGACAATTGGTCTAAGACCAGAAGTCCTGAGCTGCTTGAACCATATGCAAAAGAATCGTTTTTGGTCACTCCCAGGTGAATGACAGTCAAAAACTTTCCTCACTTGTATGGTCATCCATATATGACCCAAGCCATATGGCGCGTATTTGCATCACCCATACGCTGAGGACCATACATCTTGCGCAAAACTTTTCTCTCGGAGAAGCTTCTTCATCGGATGTTATCATCGTCCACACTTCTGCACAATAAAATTGGACGTAAGCGATGAGGGGCTTGTACAGTTTGTTATTTGTTCGAGAGAACAAGTTACAATACTTCTCAGTAGCATTTTTTGGCAAAAGTGATTCTGCTTTGGATATCAAAGTTTATATTGTTAGTAGTTCTTATGCTGATTCCAAGATAGACGAAATCAGCCTACAGCTTTAATCTTATGGCTTTCAATAGTGACTTTGGAACGAAGGCCTGAATGTGTAGACTGTTTGTTTGATGACAGGAGATATTTCGTATTGTCCTCGTTGACTACCAGACTCATGCAGTCTAGATAAGGGACGGTTGTTGAGGCCAATGATGTCACACTCCAGCAGTGGTACGGTCTTAGAGAAGATTACACTTTGTCTGTTTATTTCTGCAATTCTTATTATTTTCTCTGGCATTAGATTGAAAAACGGCACGGAGAGGTACTTTTGGCGTTACTTAGCGGCAGTTTGCATACGTTTGGTATACGTTTTGAGATGATACCAAAGTACAAAAACTTATCATCCATTCTTACTCTAGGTCTGGCTATTTTTAGGGGAAAACAGTGAGACACACACCTCTTCAGTCACTCTCAAGCCCGTCCCGAAAGCCAACGAAGTATCCAACCCATCTCTATGGCACACCCATACCACCCAACAAATATCCTCTTAGGTAAGTATGATTCGATGTAAAAATGTTTCTGTCGGCTTTAGATAAAGTTGCATTGCAATGTGGCAAACTTTGGCCGCACTCGTTGGATTGTGAGCACACTTCTCTTTAACTATTGTACATGTGAATATACAACTTTACCAACTGCATATGTATGTATGTATGTACGTTTGTATGCAAATGGTAAAACAGCTAACGGTCATTTCGATAATGAGCGCGCCAAAAATGCAAAGTATCTTGGGAGTTGCAGAGCTCATGCAGTTGCCGAGCACTATGGCAGTGAGGGTGGAGAGCAAAGTTTGTCAGTGGAAGCGGGAGGGAGAAAAAAAAATTTTTTGAAAAGTGAACTGAAAGTCGCAATTTGTTTGTTGTGTATAAATTTGCAGTTTTTAGCAATTCATGTATGTACGAATATAAGTGAGGATACATTTTAGTTATGCAACTGCGGAAATCCTTGAGGATTCAAACTTTGGCTGCAATTCCGTTGAGTTGAGTGGGTGGTATGAGTCGGGCGGGGTTCGTTAATGCATATGGTGTATTTCCATTTGCCATTGCAAATGATTGCAAATAAAAGTTTTTGAGC
Source organism: Ceratitis rosa (assembly GCA_037013455.1). Taxonomy (NCBI): domain Eukaryota; kingdom Metazoa; phylum Arthropoda; class Insecta; order Diptera; family Tephritidae; genus Ceratitis; species Ceratitis rosa. Next base: position 34,348,239 of record JAWMAG010000006.1, on the reverse strand, counting down.
AAAGCAAAAAAAAAAAACAGAAACACACAAAACTCAATAAACATAGAGATACCGAAACTTCATATAACTGGACTGCATGGGTGGCAGATAAAACTCTCTCGCACGCCCACTGAGAAAAACCAAATAACAGCTGAGACGACGATCAGCTAAACAAGGGGACAGACTGACAAACGAACAGTCAAGCGAACAGACAGCGAAGCAAGCAAACCAACTAACCGACCAATCCACCAGCCAGCCAAGCAGCCATTCAACTAACCAGCTAAGGCACGCGAACGATGAAGAAGGAAACGAATTGTACACATATTGCATATACATACTCGTACATACCATATATATGTATGTCAAGTGTATGACCGAATGCCGTAACGAAATGAAAGGCAGACAGGTAAAGGATATACGCGGTGGACAGACCAGACCGTTCGCGGACAGTTGATTTGTGCAGCTATTATTTATAAGCTTGTTGGTATATATTTACATATGTATATATATACGTATATGCATAGATGTCTGTAAGGTAGAGCAGCCATAAAAAATTCTTTTTTATAAAAATGAATATTTTATAAATGTTTGTGAGTGCTGGTGTACGCAATGGTAGGGCTTACACGCTTATATTTTAGACGTAATATGGATGGATTCGTATTTAAAAAATGCAATTAAAGATTTTATTTTTTTTTTGGTTTCTTTTTTTGTTTTTTTTTTTTTTGCGAAAGAAGAAGCAACAACTTTGAATGGTTAAAAATTAGTGCAAATTTTGCATTTCTTTTTGGTACGATTTTAAAAATTCATAATTACAGTTTGAAAGAGCAGAAATGACGTAACACAAGAGAATTGTTAATTTAAAAGTTCGTAAAATATTTGAGTTTAAAAAGTTGCGATGTGAGAGAATGACCAAATGGATTTAGATTTGCATTTTTTACTAAAATTTGTGGAGAGCAAAACTCTTGGCGCCACCGAATTTAACATTTGCTCCATCGAAGATTACTACATTGTTGCCATCTTCTGCATGGTACTAGCATTTTTTTAAACTTGAATAAGTGATGTGAGGTAGCAGTCAGAGCACTCGCGTTACGCCTCGGAACTCATCTAACTAGGAGATATCATCAATACCAACCACACTGAACCACACCAACCTCTCTAAACGAATACAGAGCAAATTTTGAATGTCGCTTATCATTCCAATTGTTGTTCTTGTTGTTGGAACGGTGCACTAGCCTCGCTTAGCAGCCAAAAAATCTGTTGACCTATACTGAGCTATTTAGCCTTTTGATTTAACCCTCACTGCCTCTGGTGAGAGCCCGTCGGAGCAGCTCATTTTTTGGGCCACCTATAGATTACTGAGCCGTTACAACAACAACAGTAATATCCGGATCCCTTTTAACGAATGCAGAACAAAGGGAAAGTGATATGTGATCTAACGGAAGATCCAGAAAACGAGCTGTTTCGACGGCTTCGGACCAGAGAGAGAGAGAGAGAGAGAGATAGGGGATGTGATGAGTTGGTTTTAGGGAGCATGCAAAGAGGTGGTTAGTGTTCTGGGGGGACTCGTTGCATGCAGCACATACTTTAGGTATGTCTGGGCTGAGTCTGGATAAGTAGGAGTTTAATCTCTTATAATATCTAGACCTGAGTTGTGCCAGTATTATGCGGACAGGACGAGCTCTTCATCTGCTTCCCAGGGAGAGAGTTCATGAAGGTGTTGATGGACTCTTGGTGAATGGCGTTTAATGCTTGTCTGTACGTCGTTTTGCCCAGAGGTTGTTGTAAATGGCGCTGAATGCAGTCGTTTAGGTGGAGTACTTTCTTTCTGATGTGCCTGGGTGCAAGTCGATCTCCCTGTCGTCTGCAATGGATGGGAAGAGGGCTACAATAACGCTATTTACGTGAGAGGAGTTCAAGAAAGTATTGATAAACTAGATATGAATTGCGTTCAAGACCTGCTGGTAATAGCTAGCGTCCAAAAAAAGTTGGTTCTGCTTCAAGTAGCAAACTACCCGCAAAACTAAACATTATGGTTCGATATCAAGTTTTGATATGTATGTATCTCCCTCACTTGCTAGTATATGGTCGGCCAGTTGCTCACCTTGCTAGTTGCCAGCCACGTATCTTAAACTATATTTGTCAAATGCTGCTGGCCTACGATTTGAGGATTTGGTTGCCACTTTGTGTCATGTAATTTCAATTCCAATAACATATGATTTTGTATATACATATGTGCATATGTATGTATGTGAAATCATTTGCTGTCAGTTTGAAAAATATTTCCGTTTTTTTCAAATAAAACATAAATAAATATTTTAAAATTTTATTACAATTAATTTAAAATTTGCACTAAATGTTTAATACTTATGTTTTAATCGTATAACTTTCTTAATAAAATCTTACTTATATATTGTAAGTAAATCAATCGAATTCCTTCTGCTTGTATCCGCCACGCATATATTACAATATATGTACGTGTATAACTTAAGTACATAAATAATAGAAATTAAAAATAAAAATACTTTTAATCTTAGCGCAGGCCTCTTAACAACACAAAAACTTAAAAAAAAAATTTGAAATTAATATTATTTTTATTTAATAATTACTAAATTATTTTTGTATGTGTTGTATAAATAACTGCTCGTTTTGTAGATCTAAAGGCTATATATCTTCTATGTATCAGGTTGATAAGGTGTACTTATGTAATCAGCGTCACATCGCCAATATCAATGAAATATATTTACTGTAGCACGCTATTTTGGAATGTACGCTGTTGTTATTGCTATTGTATTACGTAAGCTAAAACACTTAAATTTAAGTGGATAATATCGAGTAAATGGCAGCACATTGGATATTCAAAGTCTTATTGCTTATTCGGCATACACCTTGCCGTTGCTTCTTGTTTGCTTTGCTTTGCTTTCTTGCCACTGCACCATTTGCTTATGTCGAGTTGAAATTCCTTGCCTCCATATAATTAAGTTTCAATTTTCATGTGCCGAAATTAAACATTATGTGAGCCATCTTCACGATTTTCATATGCCCAGAATTTGTGAAATTCTATTAAGATCGAGACAACAGTTTCCGCTTGTCCACTGCAAAGAAGATGGTAATCAGAATGAATGATAATAAATGCAAATACGGGTGAATAAGCGCATAAAAGGGTAATTAATGTTTAATTAGTGTATGACAAATGACAATGCGGCAATTACATTATATGTATTTGCACATACAAATATATGATATTAATGCATTTACCAATTGATTAAATCCTGCAGTGTAATTTTATAGGGGTCCTTCGACTTGACCATATCAAATATTTCGTCTTTTAAATCTTCAAAATTCACTGCTTCCGCATTCACTGCATTAATTTGCTCTTGTATACCTTTGAAGAAATAATGCAGTGTTTGCGCAGTTAAATATCCCTTGTGCTGCACATCCAGTATGCGAAAAAGATAATGCAGCGATTGCGGTTCATGTCTATTATCCAATGCCAAAACAAAGTCCAAAAATGTTTTATAATCCATTTCACCATCAAATGTGCGGCACTCATCGAAAACGCGATCAAGGAAAACTGAAGTTAAGGTACCCGAACCATAGCCGGCCAACTCCTGTTTGCTCAACATGCCATTGTGATCTTTATCTAAATTCAAATAATTTCCATACACTGTAAGCACGGATGGCATGGAGAACCAATTTTGTTCCTGTGACTCTTTTGGAGTTTCCTCATCGCGTAACTCGAGCAATTCAGTGAGCAACCCGGAGGCCAGTATGTCGCGTATGCGTATGCGGCCGGTATGCAATGGATCGAGAAAGAAGAAAAACTTCTTCACTACCGTACAGACGTAGAAACTTTGAAATGAAGGCTGCACACAACTGCTAATCTGCGCCAGTGTGGGTATGATATCAATTATATAATTTTCCATATCAATTTCGCGCAGGTATCCTTGACCTATTTCATCGTAGAATGACAAACCAATGCGACCCTGAGTTAGCCAAACTTTCCGCATTGTATAATTGAAAATGGAAACTATCTCAACTTTGCCTGCAAAATTTACAATGTCAATATTTAATATATTCACAAAAACAAAAAAGAATACTTCTACACAAACGCAACAGACTTCGTGGTTACTCACCTGGATACATTGAATGACATTGCAATTTCGCATACAGACGCGCTGTGAGATATTTGCGACATTTTGTAGTAACAGCTTCTAGCAGTTTTTGATAATCATCATAACTAATAAGTTGTTGACCCAGCGGTGTTACTTGTGTGCAGTGCTTTTCTAGTAGTGTCCACAAAGCGCCCAATTCATCATTATCTAGTAACTCTTGTGAGCGCTTCTGTAGAAAGAGGGAATGTGCTTCTTTGCGCAAATTTTGACGCAATGTATTGTTTTGTGGCGGTGGTGCATGAAAAAATTTCGGTATTGTTGAATAAGTGGGATGTTGCAATTTTGTAGCTGCCTGCAGAGGCGCATTCTCATCGAATTCAAGCAATTCTACTTCACTTGGTGGCTCCGTAGATACTTCAAGATTTTCGAATTCTTTCACTATATCTGGATCCAATTCCATTCTTATCACTTTTCTTGGCAGTTGAAAAACAAATTCTATTGAAAAAAAAAACTTTACGTAAACTCGCTTTTATCACGGAATAAAAGTAAATAAATATTCCAATGCACAGCTGATTTGACGCGTTGTCAGAAAGTGAGACGTCGAAGTCGACGTTGTCGTCGGCGTAAGCTAGAGTGCTGCCCAATTGCGCAATGGAATTATGGCAGGTAAAGTGCGCATGGTGGGAAGCTTGGCTAACAGGGTGTATTGAATGATTGAAAAAAAAAATTAGAAAAGTATTTATTTACTTTTTGTAACTAAACAAAATAAATAAATATATATATACGTATATATATAAAAGCAAAAAATAAAAATAAAATAGTGTAACAAGTATTAACTATTTAGTTTAATGTGTGGATTTGTGTTTGAAACCAAATTCAGTTCGAAAACTTTTAATCTAGTACCCAGAGACAGCCATTTGCTAAGAATTTCCTTTTCCTTTCCTCATTCTCTTTTTGAACATTTTCACTTCCTGTGGAAATAAAAACATCAGCTGTATTTTCTTGCTTTAAATTAGATTAATTAGCAAAATGTACTTCTACCTTCTAAATAAAGGTAAAAATAAAATCTATGTACAGAAGAGTGGCTGGAAAAGTGTTGTAAGATATATAATAATAAAAACAGATCGATGTAATGACCTCTCAAGGTTTTTCTGGTGACACAGTAATTGCTGTTTATCGAAGTACAAATTTGGATCCATAAATATATATATAAACTTATTTATAATTTACATTGTATTTAATTAAATAAATTTGAAACTCATGAAATACTTTTCTTCTTACAGGTTCCAACATAAAAGTTGCGTCCGCAATACTTAATTGTATTTTAGCACGCCAGTTGTGTTTCGAAGACCCATCGTGTTCGGCTATCTTAGAAATTATTCCCAGAGTATGTGGGCCTATACCAGGTAAGTGTTATACGAAATATGGTACATGCACTTGATATGCGACATATAAATTCTTACTTATACACGATACATGAATAATGGAAATCAAGAATAATAAAAATTTTAATTTTATTTTTAGTTTAATGCGCATATACGTATGTATGTATGTATGTCTGTATATATGCTTTAATTCAACAAATACATCGACTTAAATATTTAGTATGTTCAACTTTTAACTTTTACCTGATCTAAGTTCAGACCAAAGCTTACCAAATTTTATTATTTCACTCATTCAACGTTTCAATTAATGTCTGTTTTTCTTTAACTGCCATCCTTTTTTGCAAATATTTGTTAATTAAAATTGATGAGGGTTCGTAAATAATATAATTCGCGTTATGTGCCAGTAACTCTTTCTGCTAATTATAGCATATTCTATGTCTTTGAAATGAGAGTAGATATGTACATATGTATATGTACGTATAACCTAAAATGTACTAACGTGATTAATGATAGACTTTCAATTAATTTGTGAAGGTTAATTATTACAAGTAAAGATAATATAATATAATGATTTGGAAAGCAATGTGAAGTGACTTATTGTTTTCATTAAACATTATAATAAACTTTCGCTAGAACAATTTTCGTTATTATCAGACTGTCATTAAATTATCGTTTTTATATACGAGAATTTCTTTTGATAAAAGTGTGCTGAATATATATACATACAATAAATATTTTACTCTAAAAAAATTGTTAATTGTTAAGAGAAAATTAAAAGATAATTTTTTAATAATTTTTACACAAATTTCTAAAAACCTTTTTGCGCAAGCTTTCAAGTTCAATCCTTTGCTTTCGAGACACATGCAATGAGAATTCATATTCTTGCACAACTATTCTGCAGTATGTATTCTTTCAGCTATACTGAAATTCCCTTGAAGTAATTTTATGATTACATAATATAATACACACTACATGTGTAACTATACCATATGCATTTAACCTCACAAAATGGCAAACAGAAGCAAATTTCATTGTTTGCTTGCGACATATGTAGTTAGTACCCAGCTGGGCTGAGTCATTGTCGTGCACTTTGCATTATCTTACTCCACCGTAAATGAACTTATAACACGACACGTATGAACAGTTCTGTATATGCATATAGGATTATCCATTTCGTGGTTTAAAAAGTATGAAGCTGTATTTTTTTTGATTGGATGCTTGAACAACAAACAGTGGACGGCAATTTTTCAAACCAAATTTTTACCAGAGGGGTACGTACATAAACAAAATTGTCGCATTTGGAACTTCGGAAGGGCATTACATACAAAAATTCCTAATGCCAGGTACGCTCTTTGGTCTGGAGTTGTGATTGGACCTTACTTCTTCGAAAACGACGACGGCGGGAATGCCACTGCCAATTCGGAGCGTTATAATTGTATGATAAATGACTTAGACAATATGTGGTTTTGTAAAGATGGTGTCACAAGCCACAAAAATTTCCCGGCTGCGTCATCTCTCGTCTTGGCGATATCAATTGGCCACTGGGTTCGAGCGGTTTGTTACCATTGGACTTTTTTGTGGAGCTAAACGTGATTTTGCGGATAAACCTTTAACTCTTGAGCACTTGAGGACCTACATTCCTCAATTTGTGCCAAAAAGTGGTCGAAAATTACCTCAAACGGATCGAATTTGTATGATGCCAAGATTCAAGATTCAAATAAAAAAGAAATTTCCTAAAAAAAAATTATTTTAAATACACTTTCTTTACGTTTATTTTTGAAACCGCAAAATGGATAACACTATATGTATATGCACTGACATTTGCACCAGTACCAGCCATTTTGCTTAACTCCTTAAGGGTCAGTTATGCAATGCACCCGCTGTGTTGGTGATAATAAAATTAATTTTCTTACTTTAATTTCCTCATGCATAAATACTCGTACATACATACATACGAGTACATTTGTATGTATGTATATATACGAATTTCGTTATTGTGCCCTTGTGTTAGCATGCTATACATATGTATTGGTCAAGCACTTGCTGCACCTTTATACATTGTTACTTACCTAGCTACATATAGAGTATATGGTATATACATACATAAGTATGTATGTACATATTATTTGTTTACTTGTATTGCATGTGCAATGGTCGTACATTGAACCCAATTAAATGTGCACGGTCATAAAGGCTGTATATCGATATACATGTTATATAATATGTACGAGAGGACTAACAAAAGTTCGGACGGTTGGTGACTTTAAATTTGTTTTTGTTAAATCTAAAAACACCAAAACCTTGGCAATTATTTTATTAGTCTTCCCTTCAAATTTTAGAACAATGGGCTAAAATGGAGACGGGAAAAAGCAAGATAGCTGAGGATAGGTCAGACGAAATTCCACCACTAAAGCAAACAGAAATTCTCCATGTGATTCTCTTCGGCTTGCGGCGTAATTTTCAGCCAATACAAATATTCAGTGAATGCCAAATGGCATATGGAACGTTTGCACCGTCTTTAAAGACTATTTCTAAGTAGTTCCGAAGATATCAGACCGGACATTTTTCCGTAGAAGACGAGACCAAAATCTTTCACTGATGACGTCACTGTAGCTCTGGTGACGACTGAATGATTCACGCGCGATTGATGGCTGTATCGCGAATAAAGATAATCATCTGGGATACACGAAGAAATCTGCTCAATAGGTACCACGAATTTTAAATGGTCAGTTTACCAACTTTAGTAAAGTCCTTACTATTGACGAATTTTGGTTCTATAAGTACGATCCAAAGACCAAACAGCAGTCCATGGTATAGAGCCCAACAGGAGGAAACCCACCCGTAAAATCTAAGCAACAAAAATCAGCAGAAAAGTAATGATGTCAGTTTACTTCACCCGACCTAAAATCGTATCTGTTATTCCACTGGAAATGGTACACCGAATATTGCTAATCAAAAGTTTTTAAAAATTTGTTGAAAAACGGGAAGAAAGAGGATTTGCGGCGCTACTTTTACATCATGACAACGCACCATCCCACACGAAGAAATACGTCCAGCACCATATTCTCCGGACATAGTACCTTGGAATTTTTGGTTATTTCCAAAAATTAAAAAGAAAGGTCTTTAATAGCAACGAGGAGATAATTAATGCGGTTAATGCTGAACTTGATAAGTTTAAAAAGCAAGACTTTGAAAACTGTTTGCAGAAGTGGATCTATAGGTTTAAGGAATGCTTTGAAATCAATGGCGATTATGTAGAGAAGATCAAAAAGGATAAGGATTACGAATAAATACAAAAAGATTTTTTTTTTCTGGTCAACTTACCAAACCTTTGTTAATCCCCTCATATATGTATATATGCATACCTGTTTATATATGTGAATGCTTTATATGCATCTAATTTTATGCATTTTTGTATGAATAGAACTTGGCTCAATACGCGATTAAGTGCTGACATTTATACCCAATAGCAGTTCAGTGAGTTCCACGTTTCCAGTGAATTTCACTATTGATGAGAGTGAGGCAAAAAAATTAGAATTTCTATGTATGTACAAAAAATAAGGAGAGTATGTACAAAAGTAATTTTTAAAGACATCCTTAAATAATGTCATATAAATTAAACATTTTCTGAAATATGCCGGTGTTTTCGATAAAGAAAACACTTAATTTTAAGAGGAATCTCAAAACTTTTTTATTCAAAGTATTGACCAATGGTTTCTACACATTTTGCCCATCTCTCAGGCAAATTATGGATACCATTCCAAAAAAACTTTTTCTCTTTCGACGAGCCATTTTTCGACTTCTTCATAATTAACGAAGCACTGCTCTGCAAGGCAGTGTCCCAACGATGTGAAAAGGTGATAGTCGGACGGGGCGAGGTCTGCAGAGTACGCCGAGTGCGATAATAATTCCCAATTAAGTGTTTTTAATGTGTCTTCCACCAGTTTAGCGGTATGAGACGGCGCGTTGTCATGTTGCAAGATAACTTTGCCATGTCTTCGGGCCTATTCCGACCGTTTTTCGATCAACGCATAATTCAAATTGATCATTTGTTGTCGGTAGCGATCCGTGTTCACCGTTTCATCAGTTTTTAACTACTCGTAGTACACCACACCACACTGGTCCCACCAAACACAGAGCATTGTCTCACGGCCAAAGCGATTTGGCCTTGCAGTCGATGGGCCAGCTTCACCAGGGGAAAGCCATGATTTTTTTCGCTTCGGGTTCTCAAATAATTCTATTTTTCGTCCTCGTTTTTTCAATTTTCCATTTGTCTATCGTTCAGCTGGTGTGGCACCCATTTTCCATACTTCTGGATCTTTCTCATGACTTTTAAACGTTGGCAAATTGCTCCTCGAGTCACATGTAGTGTTTCTGCCAATTTTTGTTGCGATTGGGTTGGATCAACATGCAATTCCTCGTCTTCGAACTTTTTCGCTGCACCAGGATGTTCATTGTCTGTCAAATCGAAATCTCCATTTTTAAATTGACGAAACCATGTCTCACATGTTCTAATCACTGGAGCATGTTCACCATAAGTTTCTACCAACTTCAGTTGCTTTTTTCTTTCGATGAAATCAGAAAAGCAACGAATGCTGCAAATGTGATTTACTTGGAACGAAACTCGACAAATTCACTGAGGTAAACAAATATGACGCTATTATTTTGGCGGAATGTGACTTGCGTATTTTTGTAGGTTAATGTCAATAGAAAAAAAATACATACATACCAAATCATAGAAATTTATACATATTGCTAGCGACATCTACTAGTAAACCCGGCACACTTCAACAAACACACCTGGTAAGTCCAAGTGCAATACATACCATAATGAGCCGTAAGAAAGTCCCAACAAGTGACAACGTCGAAAAATATACACATTCTGGTCTTCGGCTGCACTTTCACTTACAGTAACGATATTTGAGATGGAAGGCGCAAAACGATGATGCACAGATCTTATAATATCTAGAGGCGATTCAGTCTCTTCAAATTTCTTTAAAATTTTACCAACTTCCAGAGCAGGTTGAGGATCATGTGCACCATAATCACCTCTTTCAAAATCACGATACGTGGCAACGTTGATTCACCATTTTTGTAGTAGATTTTAACAATTTCAACGCGTTGTGCGGTTGTTAGGCTTGGCCATGATCATAAATGCCTGACTTTTAACTAAAACAAAACATGTTTGCTTTGACAGTTAAGTTGGACAGTGGTGAAAATATAGCTCTGTAATTTTGAGACCACGAAATGGATAGCTTGCTTGGAACGAAATTTGAAACGATGGATACATTTTCACCTCAACTACGTGTACATTGCTTGAGACTTGTTCACTGGGTCTTACCATAGTCATTATTTATTTTCCTGTTTGTATGTATGTATGAATATGTGTGTATTATTGTTGATATATAAATAGCAAATGCTTTGCGTAGTTAAAATAAAACAACACTCGTAGCTCGTGATATTCCAATAATCTTTTACATTAACCGGCAAAAGCAGGCGCTGGCTTTCATTCTCCTCCCACCCTATCATTTCCCTTTCACTTATGAACCCTGACGCTTGCTTGGCCACATGCACTCATATGGGTACTTTTAATGAAGTAGTAAAATAAAATAAAATAAAATTTTACAATCAATATTGAAATTGCTGTAGTACGATGTACTTATGTACGTGTATGTATGGTATGCAGTGCATGTAACATCCTTGTACCGTAAGTAGATATACGAGTGTGTTTGTGTGCGCGTGATTGCTTGTTTTCATAAGAGTGTAAATTTTTATTGAACTCAATGACTGGCATTGGCCAGCTCATTGTTGACATGTTATATACACAAATAAGTACGTACATACGTACATACATTCATACGAGAATATGCAAATACTTGTTGTAAAAGATGTGCAAATGAAGAACGGAGAAAAATTGCAGAAAAAGGGTGCTCAAATATTGTTCTTCCATAAAATTTATATGTAAAATAGTTAGGAATTTAATCAACAAATTGATTTTTGTGTAGAAATATTTTCATTGATTGTATAATGTAATTTATTATAAGTTTTACACGTATGTATGTAGATATACCTCTATAGTTGCCATAATTTTCAGGTAGCTATATTTTTTATTTAGGGCAAACAACTCAATTCATTCATTTCACCACCGCCAACTGAGTGCTTTTACTGAAATTAATCATTTTAGTGCGCGTAATTTTAAGACAATACACTGTCTGCCTGTAAGTGACGTGGAGATATTCAATATAAGTGGGTTATTCCAGGACTTTTACTCTGTATTTCGAAAGTGTTTTATTTCTACAAAAGACAAATTCGATTCGTACCATAGTTCATTCGAATCAACTTTTTCGAACTTTCTTTGTAAGGGAAAAATTTTAAACCAATCAAAAAAATATCATTATTTTCACGTTACTATGGTGATGTTCTAATATTTTCACCAGGGACCGTAATCATTATAAGTATAACTTTATGATTATTTATTGGTTTTCAAATAGATTCATATAAAACTTTATAAGCTGAAAAGTTGAAAAAATGGCTATGCAAGGTTAAGCGATATTTTGATCGAAAAGGTAACGAAAAAAAAATTATTAGTATTTTCTGAGCGAAATCTTTTTCGCTCCCAATAGCAATGATTGTTATTTGAGCGTTTGAGTAACTGGAAAAATAATTATAATCAAAATTATAAAGATCTTATTATTTCTTTACTGGCGTAGACAGATTATGCGATTATAGCCGAATTTATAAAAATGCGCTGTTTGGCGCCAATTGGAGATACCAAGTTCAGCCAGGTCTTTATCGACCAGGTCTTTCCAACGAAGTGGAGGTCTTCCTCTTCCTCTGCTTCCATCAGAACTCACGGCGCGGTTGTTGAGGCCGACGATATATATTACTACCGGCGTACGTCAGTAGCTGTACACTCTTATAAAAGATTTTACATTCTCTATTCAGCTCTGCAGCTCGTGTTATTTTCTCCAGCAATAAATTAAAGAAGTCACACGATAAGGAATCACTCTGTCTGAAAACTCGTTTAGTTCGAACGGCTCGGAGAGGTCCTTCCCGATCCTGATGAAGCTTTTTGTGTTGCTTAAGGTCAGCTTACATGGCCGCATAAGTTTTACGGGGATACAAAATTCAGACATAGAGGCGTAGAAGCAACTTTTTTTCGTACTGTCGAAGGCGGCTTTAAAATCGACGAAGAGGTGGTGTATGTCGATGCTCTTTTCACGGGTGTAGCTCATGATGAATATCTAGATCATGAAATGATAAATCACTTCAGAACTGAAAAGAAAACTCCGGTGGTCGTCTTCTGGTGGAATTCTTTTGTTTATACTGCTTGACTAAATAGATAATTTATTTCATTGAAGGAAACACAGATAATCATTATTTGCGGCCTCTAATTTTAACCTCAATAATAAAATATTTGTAGTGAAAATCAAAAAAAAAAATATTTATAGATATATTTAAAGGCGATATGCTTAGATGCAAATGAACTTCAAGTCGAGAGGGGAGTATAAACCGATCAAGCTGTAGGAGCTTCTGGCGAATCACTATCGATGAGTAGTCTGCCGTTGTCTTGATGAAACACAATTTCCGTAGGGGAGCATCTCATAGTAAATTATTCCCTGCCAATCCTACCATATATACAACAAAACATTCCTGGTCGTCAATTCTGACTTGGTGGCCGTTTGAGTCGGCTTACTGCCCTTCGATCAAAACCAGTCTCATTTGACGTTACTGTAAGTGATCAATCTTTTATCACCAGAAACCATTCGCTTATAGCAGCGTTTTGCATATGGAGATTTGATGTATGAGGTTTTTTCTTGTTAACTCTTTTGGCATCCATGCATCGAGCTTCTTTGAGTATCCAGCTATTCTCAAGTGGTTACAAACTGTTTTTTTTTCATTGTTATTTTCTCGACATTTTGGACAATTGACCTTCTATGCTGTGGATTTTTTACATCAAAATTACCGGAACGAAATCGAAGAATCAAAAACTGTGCATGATTTACAGTTACGGTATCAGGACCATAAACAATAAACACATTTTCAGCTGCCTGTTTCGATTTTTTGCATTTATCCAATAAAAAAATTTTAGAATATAGCGTATTTTCTCTTTGCTGGTGTCAATCATTTGACATGTGCTCAAGCACTACTGGGCTAAGTGATTAACACTTTTCCCATCATCTTTTAGTACAAAATATCATCCTTCTAACGTCATCTTAAGTAATCCAATCGAGTATATAGAACGCGAGATATAGATCTCTAAAGCCATCTATTGCATAAATAATGGCTGATCTTTTACTATTAGACCTATATTCATCTATGGCTTTCATAATTTAATATTTTCAACTCTGTCCGATTATGCTGGAATGCCCCGTAGTTATTTGTATGATTTACCAAATAAACACCCATTCATTTGCATCGATTTTCAACGCGCGCGCGAATATACAAAAACATAAACCCCTGTCAGCAGCAGTGGCGATACGATCGTGACAAGTCTTATTTATGATAATTGCAAATTTCGTATTCGCCACTACCAGCCAGTCAACTACTTTATCATTCGCCTTTGCATTGCTGCTGCTGCTGATGCTACTGATGTTGACACCATTAAGCATCTTAAAGACACAAACACACGAACGCACACAAGTACAAACCCCAACTTATTCAAATAGGCATATTCGAGGTTTCTGTGTGCAAAACAAGAAAATCGCGTAAAAGACGGTGCGAAAAACGAGTCGACGACAACACAGCGCAACACAAGAGTTCAATTGCTGATGATGAAGGAATTCCCATTCAAAGTAATGATGGTGGGCAGAAAACGAAGGAGAGAGGAAGTTAATAAGAAAATGCCAACGCTTACATTTAACGTTGCATACTTATCAGCGCGCCTCCCAATTTAAAAAGGCCACACACACACACACACTCTTATTGCCGCCACTGGACTACTGCACTTGTTTTGCAATGCAACTTCAAGTGTTGCATTTTGTTGCCTTTTTTGTTTTTGTAATTTCTTTTATGCAGCTAAAGAACTCACACAAATAAGTCAATGGGATTTGAGTTGGAAATTCGTTGAGAATTTCGAGTAAATCTCGCTCACACTGAATGGAAGAAATTGTTGTGTACAACTATATATATATATCTGTATATTCCTGAGTATATATATAATTGCAAAAACACTGCGCATGCCACTGACAGTTGCGAATAAATTATTTCCTTTTTTTTTGTTTTTGTTTTTTTTTTTTTTTTAAGCGGACTCTGAATGGAAATGGTGGAAAGCTGTAGAGATTGCAACCTTGCATGTATTTCCTTTTACGAAATTGAATTAATTACCTCTTTGTTTGGCTTACCAAACCGTAATGCAATTAAATAAATTGTAAATGCAAACAAAACAAAGTTGAAAACAATAACAATTTGTTTAAGCCTCTTTTATTTCGAAGTAGGTAACAGAAGTAACGATTTTAGTTTAGTTTAAGGCAGCCAAATGAGACAAGCCAACCTTGCTTAAATTTTTTTCTAATCTATTTGCATTTTCGGGCTTACTAGTTGTTGTTGAAGTATTTGGAAATTAATATATTTGTATGATTCATGTATCCATTATAAGGTAAAAAGCGTTAAGTTTATTAAATGCGCTCCAAAAAACGCTAAAACAGTTTTATTTGATATGGAAGCATGCTTCTAATAAAATACTGATCCTAAATGTAGGCAACGTTTACCAATCCACCAAATAGAGCTGCACACTAGATATAACTATAAACAAAAATGCATTTATGTAAGTTATATCTACAAAAGGTAAAAAGAAGCGCTTGGAGAGACTTTTGCAGCAATCTGGAGACAACTTGGGAAGGAAGTAGACTCGGTGAAGTACGCTCAAGTTCCCCTCGCTCTACGGCAGGAAGCTTATAAAGGCCTGACGGGACGTAAACGGGAGCTATAAGGTTATCGGAGCCATTAGAGAGTGGATCAGTGCCCATAGTGCAAGATATCTTAATAAAAAGCAAGATCAAGTGGTCAATCAGCACATTTAAGCTAAACAAAAGTCCAGGACCTGTCGAAATTCATAGCATCCAGCTACAGCAGTTTTTCTATAACAGCTTCAGTTGGATGTATGCTATATTAAACGGAGCACTTAGATTAATATAAATTACATACCTTAATTATGGAGGGAGTCGAAAATTGTTTTCATTATTTTCTGCCTATAGTAGCGGAGCGATTGATGGAGTTTCACATCATTCCACTATGGACCACAATCTCCCTAAAAACCAACACGCCTATATGAAAGGTGGTCAAACGCGACTGCGGTACGCATAGCGATAGCTCTATCGGTTAAAGAGTACAGACTTGTGGCTTTTTTTTTTTTTGATATTGAGAGTGCCGACTACGGTTACCTTTGCCATGACTTGCCTGAGCGTCGTCCCTCAGGTAATTCCTCTTATTCGCCAATTGCTCGAATTCAGGGTTGCAATACCTGAGATAGAGTGAATATTGCACTCAGTTCTGTTAGTAGAGGAAATCCACAAGGTGGAGTACTCTCGCCTTTTTTATGGGTCTTGACAGTTAGTTGAGGAAGATGGAAGAGGAAGGGGGTTGCTAGGTCATAGCGTTTGCAGAAGATCTGGTGGTTATAGTGATTCCCAAATTCTCACAAACTGCATGCAGGGCAGGCTTAAGTGGATAGAAAATTCGGTTATCGGTATTAACCCACAGAAGACAGAACTTGCTCTTTTCAATAAGAATTAAACAATTCCAAAACACCAGTGCTCTCAGGCATGGAAGTGTGAGTTATTGAGTTTGCAATTACCTGGGTCTCACTCTGGACATGGAAATTTATCTGACCACATAACTCAGAGGTAAATAGTTCATCGGTTATACATTGCTGTTGTTAATCCAATAAGGCTCTCTAAATTTCATAGCAGGGGACGGAACAGTATGTACCTCACCAACTGAGGCTAAAAATTTCCTTTGAGATATTTTCGCCATTGAAATTATGGGGCTGCATAATACTTGTGCCGCGGCAAGTCCACAAAACCTATCCGAATGGAAAGTAAAAAAGCACGATCATACTAATATCTTAAGAAGGTTCCGTCTATCATAAAAGACGGATTACTACCTAACCTCTACCTACCTTTACGGCTGATTTCCAGGTAGTCATCCCGGATAAAAACCAATGGTGTAGGATAATACCAGCAGTTGCAGACTCGATTCCTTTTTTTTATACGGATCGGTCAAAGCTAAATAACAGGTTCGGGGGCGGTGTATACTTAAGGAAGCCTGGAATTTGCAATTGCATTAAGAGCCCTTGCATCTGTAATAGTAAAATCGAAACCCTTAGAGATTACCGCAGACCACTTAATGTGATTTCCTTTGAACCTAGTAAGGGTGCCTGAACACAGTATCATAGCGGATAATAGCGGGCAAGCTTGCAGGGAAGGCCATTTCCCTTCTACTTCCGCCATCATGGAAGAGTTTAGGCATGTCGATCTCCACTTTTAAGCTCGCTATAGGAGAATTATTCATTAGAGATGCTAAACCAAGATGAAAAAGTCTCAATGCATATAACCTATAAAAGGAATGAGATATCTAAAAATTATAGGTCTGCATATGTATTATATATAAATATTATATAAATGGCGCTTTGTAACAATTTGTGATGTACGCCTTGATTTTTTACCAACCAATGGAGGGACATACAGTTTAAGCCACCTACAAACGGCCGATAGATTTTTAAGTGGAGTTTTTATTTCACGTCTGAAAAATTTTTTGGCTATTGGTCCAACCAGGTCTTGAACCCTGGTTTTCAGAATAGCAGTACCCAATTCTAACCACTCGCCAATTGCGGCCGGTCTTTATACAGGCATCTTTAATTGGGAGGGAGGTTGGTCGTACAATCTAACGACTTCTGCAGCAGTTGCAGACAAAACTTCCTTTGTAAATGTCACGCACTTTGAAGTACTAGGTTGAAGTGTCTAGGGGCGACAAAGTTTTAAGATTTGATCGAGTTAACGGGGCAAGAATACGCAAGAAAGCTTCGCACATTGGTTTGACTAGCGGTTGGGGTCATTAGGATTCTTAGTTGTATCACAATGAGCCTGTTAGTGGCATAAGTAAGCTGATGCTTGGCAACCACTTCAACATATTTATCTACTTATATGTACTCAAAAAAAAAAAAAAATTTAACACATCCTATTCTCGGATGGAAAAATTAAATTTAAAAGATCTTTAAATACAATATATAAAATAATTAAAAACCTCTTTTACGTAAAACTTTCAAAATAAAAACTTTCAATTACTACAAATAAAATCACTAAAGAATATTTTCAATAGAGATTTTTCCCCAAACCAAACTTGCACAAGTTAAGCAAGCTTTAACAATTAAAGTTATCGTCCTAAGCGCAAGCCTGTTACAAAAAAAAAAACATTTATTCTATTTTAAGTGAAGCGTACTCAAGCCTAAAATAATAAGAATTGATGACGTTAGTGCCCATTATAAGACTGTTGCGGACAGTTATGGTCACATGGTGGGCTAAAGTGAGAAGTAATCGAATATTGGTGGCGTTCAAGCATGAAAACTGTTCAATACAGTCATGGTTATTTTCTATGCTTTACTCTAGCTCTATTTTTACTGAGTAAAGGAAAATGTGCTTGTGAGAAATGGGGACACATATGAGCATATATATTGTAGAAGAAGTTGCATTTTAATGTTTGTGTGCTGAAAACGGTAGAGAGGCGTGATGTGTTCTCTTACCATATATCCAAAATGGGCTGGATATAAATTATACTTGTTGCTTAGATATAAATATAACCACATTTCTCCCTTAATCGAACACAAATATGTACGAACATTTATATGTATTTAAATATATGTGTATAATACAATAATATATATGTTTTGGTATGATGGCACTAATATTAGTGTCGGATCATTTTTATTTTTGCTACTCATAAATTTCCATATGTCTTATGTCCTTTTACACATTTTATTATTCTTTATTTATACAAAATATTTAAATACATACATATGTATGTATATCTATTGCTACTGCATGATTATGTTCTTATGTGTGCTTATATTTATTTACGATTATGAGTTCAGAGTATTATTACAATCAGCTTAACATAAATAGTCGTTTATTGTGACAGCTTTGGTAGCGGTGACATTTATTGTTGGACTAAAAGTTCTTAAGGACAATTGCTATGGATAAAAGGGATATCTGATGACGTTTTCTATACAAACTCATATGCTTACGAATATTGTAACCCTGAACCTAGTAATGTCGATAAGTAAACTAAAGTCATTTTTTTATTGAAGGTTAAAAGGGCATGTGAAGCGAATATATATACATATATATATATATAATAAATGTCATTATTCAAATTATTTTCGTTCAGAAACAAATCATAAATAATCATTAAAAAATGGTGACATTTGCTTTTATTAATTTATTAAGGCGATAGGACGATAGGCACAGTGAATCAGTCCGGGAAAGGTATAATACTCATCACTTAACATGTTGGTACCAATGAAATAATTCGAGATTAAATGATGATCTCTATACATAAAAAGCAATATTTTCTCATTTTTTTAGAATTATTTTTATATTTAAATGTTTCTAATGTTGCTTGCTGTTTTCGTTAAGACAATAATCTTACAAATTCCGTGCTTTATTTTATGTTAATTAATAATGAAAGGAAATCGACTTTTATTCAAACAGTTCGGTTTTTATTTTTTTTTCAATAAGGCGTGCAGGTTTTGAAAATTTACGATACTCCTAAATATATAGAAAATTGTATAGAAGATAAAAAAATTAGTTAAAAGTAATTCCAGAATTCTAGCATACTTCAAAATTCAAATAATCAAAATTTCATTGTAATTTCCCTTTTTTAAATTTTGCGAGCCAGACTTTTGGCAATCGCTTCATAAAGACCTTAGAAAAAGTTGTATTTTGATGTTGATAAAATTTAATTTTTTTTTCATAAATGACTTAGTACAAAAAAATTGTTAACGTAAAAATATTAAAAATTTGGTAATTTGAAAACATTTTTCAATTATTTTAAGGTAGAAGTAATTAGCGATTACTGCGAAGATTTAAGTTAATAAAGTAATTAAAAGAACATGTGAATTGAGAATTATTAGAATTTTGTTACAAATGCAGCATAGCTTGAAAAATCGTAAGTGCTTGGAAACCTTTTTAAGGGTTTAGACTATTTTATGCAAAATACGTTGCCTATATTTGCGTTGCGTTGAAGTTCTGAAAAGAGTGGCTAGAATTTTAAATATTAAAGAATCTAATATTTCTGTATTTTCGCAGAAATTTTTTGATGATTTTTTTTTATTCATATAACTTACAACTTTCAGAAATTGAAACTTTAAATTACTGCTAATTAAATATTTATCAAATTTCTCTTTCGTTACAGTTTCGTGCAGTACAGTAACTGTGACAAAGTGTCAAGCCGCCTTAAGGACACTGCAAGCCTTTCAGTTCTTTCGTCCAACCTGCCTTTGCAAAGAGCCCGGCATGGATCCGGATTGTAATCATTTTCGTGATTTCCTTTTCGATCATCCATGTGGTTTCGTACTTAAAAAAGGTAAGTGTTTAATTATTTTACACAAAAATTAATGTAAATTTACAAAGACCATATAAATATAATTCAAAAGTGGAATTCCAATGTTGTCTGTAGGAAAGTTAGGGAACAGTTTTTCCAAAAACAGGCGTAAAATTGTCTCCTTTTTTATTTCAATTTGTTGGACAAAACTTATTGCTCGTTTTAAGAAATCATAATTATTTTTCATTTTTATTTTCTGAAGTTATTTATCTGCGTTCCGTGTATGAGGAATTTTTCTATATAAAAGCAAAACTTTTATCCAAAAATTAGTTTTTTTTTTTATAAATTCATACAAATTACATATTTGTAATTGTGTTATGTTACTAAATTCAGAAGAAACTCAAAACAATCCTCACAACATTTAAAGCTTCATTATTATGAAAAGTACTCTGCCTAAAATTATGCAACGAAATAGGAAGTAAGCACTATTTTATTAATCACGTAATCATTAACTTCAGTATTAGTTATTCCTCTAGAGATTCATTTAAATAATAATTGAATAGCCTCTTATTAAATATCCGATTAAGACAGTTACTTAAATGCAATTAATACGATGCTTCATCACCTACACATTCACGCACTGAGTGAGTTAACTCACTCATTGAATCACAACACACTTGAGCAGCCGAGCAAAGCATAATAAATTTCCCTTGTAAACTTCTTGCTGCTGCCAACATCTAACAAATAGAACAAGAATAACAACAACAGTAAGAGTAATAATTCAACAATATGAAGCGGCAATGGCGAGCGCAGTAACAAGAATAGCGGTTTAAGAAGACATTTGTACACTCGCACTCTGATATCTTTTGGGAAAGTTGAGAAGATTTATTGTTATTACAAAGTGAGGCAGCGCACTTCAATCATGTGGTGAATTACACAACAACAAATTGTAATTTATAAAGTGGAAACTCCTGAGAATACCTTGTGCTGCTACAATTTTGCGGCAATTCTGTGCTTAAGGAAATCAGCGGAAGAATCAAAACCACACACACATACATATAAATATACTCACAGAAAATCACAGTAAATGAGTGCCGTGGAAGACAAGGAAATTGAGTAAAGTGCACTTTAAGAAGCTTATCCTTACCTTTTCCATTTACGTGAGTTATTCTATTTTTGTTGCATACTTACCGGCGCATACCATTGCACAGTCAATTTACTAAAAAAAATGTGAGCTTAAAATTACAATAACATGTGCTACATATATATTTAGTAATGTATACAACTGTATGCATCACATGTATGTATGTTTGTATGTGCACCTCTATCACCTGGAACGAGACAATGCGCTCATTCATAACATCTCAAGCAATTGCCGCAGAGTCAGTGGAGTCAAAAGAATATATTGCACTCTCATGCAACGCCACAATGCATGTATACTTGGCATATCAGCCACACGGTTCACTCAGTTCAAGAGTTTTCCTGCACTCTTCTGCCTGCACTTATGCACAAGTACAAGTCACTTTGCCGCCAACGTCGCATTGAACCATATTGGTGGTGTATGCATGCAGTAACAGACAGCAACAACATGTCATACAGGTATTACATATTCTCACTTTGATAATATTGGCTGTGACATAATTGAAACAAAAGATTGACATAAAGTGTGCGACAGGTAAGCAAATGCAAAAAGTGCTTGTAAAGACATGCAGACTGAAAAGGGTGATGGTTGTAAGCGCCTTGAGATGGCAATATGTAGAGGAATTATGTACCATATGTATGTAGGTACATATGTTTCTCGAAGAATTGCCAATACATAAGAGAGAGTTTACTCCAAAAAAAAAAACAACAAAAACAATAATGCGGTTATCCACCCAAGGCAGAAAGAGTGCAAAGAAAGTGTAGACAACATTTTTACTAAGGAGAGCCCGTTTTACTTTGATTAGGGACACGCTCTACTCTCTGGGGTAATCAGTAATAAATTAAAAAAATAACGGTAATAAATTAAAAAAAAAAACAAAATTTATAAAAACGAAGTGTATATTTTAAAAAAGTAAAAAAAAAAGAAAATAAAATTTGTGGTCTGACTACGCAGATATTATAATCACAAATGAATGTCTGAATTCCTTACACTATGAATCTTAACCTGAAGAATTTTTAAAGAAGATAAGTGGGAATATCTTAAAAAAAAATTAAAATAAAATAATATATTTTTTTTAAAGGCATGCTGGAGTATGGAGTTCGTATAGTTTTGGCACATGATAATCATTGAAGCGATTTTCTGTCGACCACCTCATTTTTTAGTTTTCATCTTGATGTTTTTCCAACAAACTAAAGTTTATTTTAAGTAGTTTCCAAATGGCTAACAGCTTTTCATGTAGAGCTTTTATTTCATGACAGAAATATACAATTTTGTAGACATTCCCTGACAAGTGACGACTTCACTTAAAATTTTCTGTCGGTGTCACTTTGACCACTCTAAATATGTTTTCGTTCATAATTATATTATGGAGTTATGTTATTTGATTTTATATTTGCCTTTTTTCTGAATTTAAGTTACTTGTTTCGACTTTTTTGAGTCTAAACATAATGATAATATATCTAAATATAAAAAAAAAAAGATTATTAATTAATTAGTGCTTTATATATAATTGGCGCTTTGTAACCGCTGAAGCGATTTTCAGCCTAGCTCCTCCTCCAATTTGTGGTTTTGCGTCTTGATGTTTTTTCCAACAAATGGAGGGACCTACAGTTTATACTAAGCCGCCTCCGAACGGCTGATGGTTTTTTTATGAGGAGCTTTTATTTCATGTCCGAAATACACTTGGAGGGGTGGACATTCCCTGCCGAGTGGCGACCGCAATTAGAAAATTTAACTTAATTTTTATTTAAATTAATTTTCCATAACTTTTGGATGTTGCTGGCACTGGGATATGAACCCGAGCCTTCCGAATGTCAGTACGCAATGCTAACCACTCGGCTATCGCGGCCGTGCTTTACTTCTCTAATATATCCCATACCGCTTGAGGGTTAATTAATATTATATAATTTTAGATGTTGGTTCAGATTTCCAAACGTATGCATTGCGAACTAATCAGATTTTGCGGCCATTTATATGTATTTACTTGGCGGCCATGAGTTATACTCTATTTACTTAGAACTACTTAGAATTTGTATTAGTTTCTGTTAAAGTAAATAATTTGGTTGCGGAATAAGTTAATTAAAATTTTGAAAACATTTTTTTTTATATCCGGCAACGCGATGTTGTATTTTGTCAAATTTTTATTCTAATTGGTATTTCAAAGAATAATAAAAAAGTTCTGATTAAGCATCACCTAAGTCATGGGTTATTGATCTAAATACTAATACTAAAATGTATGTGTGGGTCACTTCTTCGCTGCTTAAATTCTTTCAGACATACAAGTTGAATGTATATGAATAGATTGTAACCCGCAGCCGCAGTATAATAAAAAGTGGACATACATTTTCACGATCTATGCTTATATCCAAATCATACTAGTTTTTGAAAACCTTCACTCACAAGTTTTCCATAAAGAAAGTATTATTTATGCTTCGAGCAAATCGATCTTGATTCCTGATACTTTCTCCATTTCCAGGAAGCAAAAAGTATTCGATTTGGGAATATCATCCAAAAATTTAACTGAAACGAACGAAGCAAACTTTTATTAAAAATCCGTAAAAATATTTCAACCAAAAAGAACTATAAATGGCGCAAAAAGCCAACTATGTACCGAATATCAAGTAAATCGAACCATAAAAGAGAGTTTTTTGAATAGGTCAGTCCCTGGCAAAAAGCCACCTATTTACCAACCTTTAAGTAAAACGAATCATAAATACGATTTTATTCGAAAATAAAATAAACTGTAGGTCTCCAGAAATGGAGAAAGAGGTCGGCCGAAAACTACAAAGAGTATAAACGTCTTATTTTTTCATTTTAAACGATTAGAAATTATGTTGTCTTTAGACCCTTCCTACTTCTCGCAAATAATTCAAATACCTTCAAAAAGAATTTAGGAGCAATGAATTTGATATTCTACATTCTTACATACCTTCTGCTCAAATATAAACGAGACTGGCTCAATAAAACAAAAACGGTTAATTATTCTGGAATATTTATTTTATCCCCTTCAAAATAGTCACCATTAGAGGCGATACACATAAGCCACCTTTTTTTTCCAATCTTCATAGCTCTTGTGGTAGGCCGCTTTAGGTATGGCTTTCAGTTCCTTCTTCGAATTCTCTTTTATGACTTCAATCGACTGAAAATGCTTTCCACGAAGCGGCAATTTGAGTTTAGGGAAAAGAAAAAAGTCACACGGTGCCATGTCGGGTGAATACGGTGCTTGCGGAACAATATTTACGTTGTTTTTGATCAAATAATCGCGTACAAGATGAGGCGTATGAGCAACAATTTTGGAACAAGTCGAGCAGACACACGTCTCATGCCCAAAACATCGTGAATAATGCTATGAGCGGATCCATTTGATATGTTGAGCTCACTAGCTATCTCTCTTTCAGTCAGACGACGATTTTCCAACACAATTTTCTTTACTTTTTCGACGTTTTCTTCGTTTATTGACGTTGCTGGACGACGATCAAGGGGCAAGTTCTCCAGCGATGTACGGCCGTCTTTGAACGACTTATACCAATCAAAAATATGTGCACGTGAAAGGCAAGACTCCCCATATGCCTTCTGCAACATTTTCATTGCGTCCGTCGCACTTATTCCATTGGAATAACAAAATTTCAAACAAACTCTTTGCTCAACGTTAAATTTCCATAGTAAAATTCGAAAAACACACTCGAGGTTGACTTGTTTATAGTGCCGTAAAAAAAAACTATGTGACAGATCGCGCTCAAATTTGACATGTAAACATATAACAGTCCTGGCAAAATAAGCAAAAAAAACTATGGCCATATGTCTTGTCCTTGTCGAGTTATGGATAAAGTCTCGTTTATATTTGAGCAGAACCAGGTGTGTTTGTTGAAAATTGCCGGTTTTTTCGATATAGGAAACACTTAATTTCTACACATTTCGCCCATCTCTCAGGCAAATTATGGATACCATTTCAAAAAAACTTCTCTTTCGAGGCAAACCATTCGACCAGCCATTTTTCGATTTCTTCAAAATTAGCGAAGCACTGCTCTGCAAGGGAGTGTCCCATATAAAGATATAAAGGCATAGTCTATGATAGAAGAGAGGGAGAGAGAGAGACTTCTTATTTTACTTACCTTACACTGCTGAAATTCTCTTCTGAATTTAATTTTGAGTTTCTGGCGACTTTAAATATTTACATATTTCTTATACAACAAAAAACATTGCAAATATGTACATTTGTGAGCACATTAAAATACATACATAAAAGTACATATATACTCGTTTGTGTATGAATTGCGAGAACCTCAAAGTGAATTAAAGTAATTCCCATCTAATGGCACTTCAGCTTCCATTGGCAAAGTGGTTGTGTGCTGTAACAGACTGCGCATACGAATATGTATGACTGACTATAAAATACCAATTTTCTTGTGTAATACCGTTACGAAACTCAAAGCCTTTACAAATGTTGGCTTTAAAGAATATAAAAATGCTTAAGGACATTCGACTACTTGTTTATATACCATATATGTGATTAGACATAGTATTAAACTGTTCTTTATGTATAACGATTACAATATAAAAGATTTCTGTTAACTCGAACTGTACTTGTACTTAACGCTTTAATTAATTTAAGATATTAGAATGAATAATTTTATACAGTATACTGTAGGTATATGCATATGTGTGTTAACAGTTGCTTAAAACATATTTTATTTTCCTGTCAATTACAGCTGAAAAGGATCCATATCCAATTGATGCATTGCCGACGTGCAATCACGCATTGTCTGTATGCCAGCAGGAGCGTAAATGCCTGAAGCTTTTCGAAGATTTCAAAGCGCATTGTAAAGTAAGAGACAATAAGTGCAAAATGGAGAACAGGTAAATGAATGAGCAATGAATAAATGTGGGAAAAGGTGATTTTACCATAATGATATTCGACAGAAATGAACAAAAATAGGTAGTTCTTAAGTAATTTACGCAATTTTGTCTTAACTCCTCGGATAACAATTTATAATTTTATCGCCTGATATTGTCGAAAGAGATAGACAAGGTTTTGCCGGAGTACACGAACAAAATCAGATATAATAAAGGTATATCGTCGAAAATGAAAAACACCTTAAAAATATAGAAATAATAAGCTATTGCTAAACTGTTTCCCAAGGAGCCGAAAAACTAAATAAAGGTCTCTCCATAAGTTTATGTTATCAAAATGTTCGAGGTCTTAATTCCCAGTTAACTGACAAATATCTAAATAATCTTCTTCTTCATTGGCGTAGGCACCGCTTACATGATTACAGCCGAATCAATAATACCGTGACATTCATCCCTTCTTCTCGTTGCTTAACGCCAATTGAAAATACCAATTGAAGCCACGTCGCTCTTAACCTGATTTTTCTACCGGCAGGAATGATGAGGGACTTTTAGAGTTTGGTTTTTGCTCGTCCAGAGAGGACTCTACTCGTACTTTCAAATTGCCTACTCAGTTCATAGTAGTATCTGTTAGCAAGAATGATTCAGCGTTGGATTTCAGTGCTAACATTGCTGTAGTTGTTAATAGATGAAATTATCTACGATCTCGAAGTTATGACAGTCAACAGTGACATGGGAGCCGAGTTGCGAAGGCGACGATGTGTGTATTGATGTGTGCATTCGATTCTCCGGGTGTTCCATTTTCACTGACATTTAGCATGCCACAGAAGTATTCCCTCCATAAATGCAGTATACTCTGAGTATCCGTCACTAGGTCACCTCTCTGGGTCCTAGTGCTCCGATCTTGAAACCTTCTGCTAAGTCGCCGTGTCTTTTCGTAGAACTTTCGAGCGTTACTCTTGTCAGCCAGCTTCTAAAGCTCTTCATGTCCAAGCATTTCGGCCTTTTTTGTTGTCTGCCAATGCGTTTTGTTTCCCACTTCAACTCTCGGTATCTTTCCCACCCCGTATGTATTGTGGTCGGTCGCGAGGTTCCGAGATAGACAGTCTGTTTTCTCTCCGCTGCAGTTCGATATTTCTCATCGTGCCAGCTCTTTTTCTGGCACTGCCGAAAAGCAATTGTTTCCGAAGCGGCGGTACGTGAGGAGTTTGATATCCTGCTCCCCAGTTTCTTTATATCGAGTTGCTGATGATTGCAGCCTTTTGAAGGTATCCTTGGTCACATCGTCCTTCCCTTCCTTGTTGAAAATTTCATTCATTCATCCGGACTTTCCAGGCACACGCCCTAAAATCGTGATCTTTAATTCGTTTTCAGTGATCCTCTTCAAAAGTGGGGGTCTCTCATCAAAGACTTTGTGGGTTTTTTCATGTGGTGGGTAGTAAGCTTTAAGCCTACTCACTGGCCTCCAAGTGGAGGCAATTGGTCTACCTTGAAGGCAATTGGTCTAAGACCAAAAGTCCTGAGCTGCTTGAGCCATATGCAAAAGAATCGTTTCTGGCCGCTCCCAGGTGAATGACTGTTAAAACCTTCCTTCCGCTTTTACACATGGTTCCACCCTCCTTCTTCTAAGACTACTCTTAAGATTAAAACTAACATTACAAGAGCAAGGTCAATACAACATCCATTAAACAATATTTTTCGAGGTAAATAAATTTTTGTGCTTCTGTCACATTTCAAAAAAAGAAAAAAAATAACAATAATAATAATAAAAGTAGTTTCATCCACTATCAACACATTCAAGTAGATCTCGACACTTATTAATTTCATTTGATGACAAAAACTGTTAAACACAAACTTTGAGACAACTGTCTGCCAGATAAGAATTGACATAAACTGCAGCCGGCATAAAGTTCAATAAGTTCACTCATGTTTTCCGACTTCTCCCTCCCGCCTACCCAACACCCGGCAACTTAATTAAATCTATTGCCATTCTACGTCAACAAACCGCAGTTAATTAGCCTTCCCATTGATGCTACTGTTGGCAATGCCGCAACTCCACTCCGAAGCGATTCCCTGCTGAAGCAACACATTTTCTTCACAGCGTTGTATAGTTTTTGCTGTAGCAGCAAGTCTCAAAGCAACAAGTCGTTGCTGCAACACTACTCAAAAACTATTAAAATCAATTATTACCATCGATAATGAATTTTACATAATTAATAGTCGAGTTGTAGTGGTGGTGGTAAATGCTGTGTGGAGTGTTTGGAGGGCTGCGCACACTCGCAAATGGGAATATGAATTGGGGAAAATGCCAGTGCATTCACAGTGTGGAAGGTTTTCAATACTATTTTTAACTCACTACCATTTGACGCCGCCAACACCAACAGCCGTGGGATTTGAATAGAGTGAAAATAAACTTTTCCGAGTTCATAACTGAGTTCACTTGCACTTTGCGAAAGATGATGGTAAAAGCGAGTGGGAATATTCAGACGCGTGCAATGCTTCGCTGCCGTCCTCGCCTGCCACAATATGTGGCGTTTAAATTCAGTAGGGTTGGTACACATTGGTACATATATACGTATTTATATGTGCTTGCATATCCCTCCTTCACTTTGTGTGTGTTTTTAAACATCCTTTTCAACTATAGATTTCCACTTTTACCCACTTTTACCCAGTCATACATATACACATTCAAGCGCACATTCAATTCAAAAACTTCCAAGTTCTTGTATTCATTTCTAATTGAAATTTGATTGGTAAGAATGCCGTCTGACCACAAAACCACAACCTCTTGGCGATTTTGTCATACGGTCAAATGGAAAAAGTAGAGAAAGGAAGGAGCCAGAAACGCCGCAAATTCGGTCAGTAGAACTAGAGTAATAGAGTGTATGTCAAGGAGGAAGCGCTGCTTGCTCTAAAGCTGATAAAGTTTTCCTATATAAATACACTCAGATGGATGTGAATGTGTGTGTATGCATTTATTTCTGTTCGCTCGTTATGAAAGTTTTGCTGTGCTCAATAGTGAATGAGCGTAACTCTACACATATAGTCTGTAGTAACTTGTGCACTCAAGTGTATTAAATTTGAATAGTTCAACAAATTGGTGCTATAAAATATTCGCAGCGCTCTTAAATAAGAGTATGTCCATCTTTCAGAGCAACAAATGAGCAATGCTAAAAGGTTGAAATAAGAGGAACTGAAATATATATTGAAAATATATAAAATAAAGAGAAAAGCTATCACATCGCATGTCACTATTTCCTATTTTAATTTTTCGTGAAATAGTTTTATTATTTGTAAAAAAAAAATCTAAAGAAAATGATTTGGGTAGAGAATACCATTTCGTATTCGAAAGTGAGGTAGGTAGGTTAGGAAAGTAATTGCATCTACAAAACTATATTTGGAACTTTGTGAAACCATAATCGCAGTGGCCTTTCCATACACCTGAATTCCCCTGTGAATTCAAGTTTCTTATTTTAATTTTTGGCACACAATAGAAGCTTCGAACAAGACAAACTTCTTCGTAATTCCTGCAGCCTATACAGCATCTTCTGAAAAATCAGCTGGCCTTTTCACCAGCCTTTGAGAACAAATTCAGCCAAGATAACAATTACTTCTGTTGTCATTTCTGCCAAGTTTGTATTGTATTGTCTTGTAGCTGGAAAAGGTTTGACTCCATTTTAACTCAGGTTGTCCGTAAATTCATGCAGCACTTTGCATGTGCCTAGATTCAAACAAAGGCGTCCTTTATCCGAATCCTACCTACTACCTACTTTATTCAGTATTCTCTTAATGATATCTGTGTCTATGAAAAGCCCTTTTTAAGAGTTCCTTGCGGTCAAATGTAGTGTTTTTCTAAAAACTCGTTAGCAATATGTTTACAACCATCTGATGCTTTAATGAGCGTTCTAATTACGGGTTATTAGAAAACATTATACCCCGTCTCTAACATTAAGTTTTTAACGATCTGTGTATAATACGATGTTAGCAACTGACTTGTTTGTCCATTTTTCTCTGCCGGGAATTAATGTCATAAAATTGGAGGGGATACACAAGCGAAACTCAGCGACCTGTGCTGTCATTGCCCTTTATTGTGCTATCAAATCAAAGAACAGGTTATCAAGGATTTCATTTAGAGCTTCACTTGGAGTGATATCAAGCGTTCCGTGCTTGTCTTTGAATTTTACTACAATTTTAGCATCCATCGTAGAGCAGTATTAATCTTATCACAAAAGCAAAAACTCAGCGAAAAATCCATTTTCTGCAGTTAGCTATTTTACGGCGTCAAAAAGTGGTGGAGACTTCCAAATATTTCTATTTTTTTTTTCAAAACTTCATTTCAACTAAAGGTAGTAAGGTCAATTTTGTTGAATTTCCAGTAATCGAATCACTATGATGTCTTACGAAGCATTCCTCAGTGCATGTGGAGACTTGTTAAAACTTTTTGGTCTCTTATGATAAAAATTAGAACCTTATAAAAGCCGTTACCTACTAACATTCTCAATCGCGATTCTGGCTCACTTACTCTTCAATGTGATAAAAAATACTTTAAAATATGAAAAACATCTAAATCAAAGGCATACTCGCACCCTTATGTTAATATTTACAAGGGGAACAAAATACTAGAAGGTATATAAGGTTTAGCTTAATATATTTTTATATATACCTATGTATGTACAACAGTTGAAGTGATTTTCGGCTCGGCTTTAAAGAGCCAAAAGAAGTTATTTGAGTTAATGTTAAGAGATTAAAGTGCCACTGGCTAGTTTAACCAGAGTTTAGAATTTCAAAACTAAGTCGATATCGATCATAACATACTTGAAAATTATTGTTAGGAAAATTATTATTTTGAACTTCACTTTGAGCTTTTTCTTTCTTTATTGAAGAATTTTTCGAGCCGATAAATCCTTTGATTTCTTTTTTCAAGAAATTATCCCATATCCAACATTTAAATTAATCAGTAAAGATTGTGCTGAAAAAAATTTACTTACATGACCCTCAGTATTTTTTTATTAATTAAAAAATTAATGAACAGAATCTGAAAGTATCTTATTGTCATGAATATTTTCTGAAATCATAAGCCCAATACCTTTCTGTGGCCGATTTACTGTACTAATCGTTATATAGCCTTTAGCAATTATTTGTTAAACAAAGCAAAATTATCAGTTTATTTTATGATTGACTTCCTCACACGATGGAAAAAGTGAAATTTATATATATATTTACTTTTTGAATATTTGTATGATTAAAAATATCAAAATTAGATAATATCATAATTTATTGGAAATTAAAAGAGACTTCACAGACTTTTTGACTACTAGAAGTTATCTGCAACGTACACTACAATTCACAATTCTCTTGTACCCCGGTATTAAACATTTTCAAAAAACTAAAAGATTTTATCATCAAAAATATCAATTTTAATTTATTATGATTATATAAAACTAATTTATCTACTACCATATACAAAAATATTATGCTTAAATACTAATATTTTATCTTCGTTTCACGCACCCTTCGCAACGCCACAGAGATGCCTGCCACGATTCGTGGACGAATTTACGCCTCTCGCCCATGTTCGGCTGCATATGTCCGAATAATCATATGAAAAAACGCTGTGATCGTATATTTAATATAGTTAATCACAATCCGTGTGTGGGTAAGTTGAAACAAAACAAAAAAAAAAAAAAAATGAAAAAAATTACGAAATAAAAACCACGCAGAGTTATGCAATGCTAGAAGAGAACACGTTAAAAAGCAGCAAAAATCAACTAAATATGAATAATCAAGTGCAAAGCAAACATTTGTCAACAGCACAGCGTAAATTGTGCAAAAGTAGCATAAAAGTAGTTTTTTCTTTGCAAAAATAAAAAT
This sequence comes from Ceratitis rosa, assembly GCA_037013455.1. Taxonomy (NCBI): domain Eukaryota; kingdom Metazoa; phylum Arthropoda; class Insecta; order Diptera; family Tephritidae; genus Ceratitis; species Ceratitis rosa. The sequence continues at coordinate 34,316,365 of JAWMAG010000006.1, read as the reverse complement.
TCATTTTCGTTATTAAACAAAAAAAAACAACAAGTTTGTGAAAGTAAAGGAACAAATTTAGTTGTCGCACCAAAATCAGCAAACGATGAATGAAGAATGTTTGGTAGAAAAATAAACGATTCGCAACGAAAGGAGAAGGAAAAATTAATGGAAAATATGCAATTTATAGTCTAGTAAATTTTCTCTTAAAAAGCAGTCACTTTTGTTTTCTTCAACTCTCTTTTTGTTTTGTTTTCCTATTTATCTTTTTTTAAGTAAACTTTTTTTGTAAATCAAATCACTCTTTTACTACCTAATTGTTTACTTCATTTGGTTTTTTCTTTTTTTTTTTTGTTTTTACTTACTTTTTTCCTATGTTTTGTTAACACCGTTTTTCTTGGGTTCAGTTCCTTTACTTCACTTCGTATCTCTTACTCATTGACTTTTTCCATTCAATCGCTTCCAAGATAAATATATATATATATATACTATATTTATATTAAAAAAGTAAACAACAAACGCACGCTTCTGCATCAACTCAAACTATGCGACGCAAACTTAAACATACCTATCTACTCTATAGTACTACTAAAATACAACTATGTAGCATATCCAAATACTGACAGAAAAAATTTCAAATAAGAGCTAAGAAAATTAAAAAAAAAAGAATTGGAATAAAGTTGAAAAATGAATTCCAAATCTAGCCTATTGTTCACCTTCACCTTTAAAAAAATACCTACACACACAAACAAAACACACACACACACCCACAACTCACACGGCATTCTCGCTCGAAAACCTAACCTCACAAAATCACCTTTAGCGCCTCAACATGCTATAGCTTTCACCAATATTGCCATGCATCTACAAATCACCCCCGCTTAAACACACACATAACCGCCGCCATCAGCCAAGTCGTCAGTCAGCCATCCAGCCATCCAGCCATCCTGCTCACCTAAGTTACTGTGCTTCTGTTCGGTCATTGCATCTTGCACTTTACTTACTCAATCAAGAACAATTTCCTACACCTCAGTGTCACCTGCTTATTTAGCAAAACTTATTTGTCGTTTCACCTAGTCTTCCATGCTTTCTTACAAGTACAAATATTCTGTGAATTCCATCACCTTGCTTACACACCAAACCTACCTTGCGCATCTCTATCTACCTGCATCAGTAGCCTTACACTTCTCTTCTACTACTTTTGTATTCTCTTTGCGCTCTAAGCTTGATTGTTCGGTTGTATGTAAACACAAAATAATAATATTTATAGTACTCGTATGTGTCGATTAGGGTATCCGCTGTTTATCTACGCAGTTTTAAGTATTTATTTTTATTATAAAATAAATAGTTATGGGATTAGAAAAGTCTAATTATAGTTTAATTTAAGTTTTTAATTAAATTTAAATATTAGTTCTATTTAATTTCAAGTTTTTAGTTCTAATTTTCAACATAATGTTATATAATATATATCTTTATGAATTTAAATAAATCTTTATTTTAAAAATTATTCTGATATTTTAATTTTAGTTTTAACTTCAAATTTTGATTTTAAATTTTTTATATTTATTAACATCAAATTAAGTAATAAAGGTTTTAATTTCAAATTAAATTTTCTAATTTTAATATAAAATTTAACCTGTAATTACAATTATTATTATACAATAATTTTTATTTTTATTTAAATTTTGATTAAATGTAATTTTATTTTTACCTTAATTTTAACTTTATTTTTTCATCTTTCCTTTATAAATTAATTTTAGCTTTTCAGTGACCTACTTTTTTTAGTTCCGAACTTTTTTTATTAATTTTAATTTCAAATTTAATTTAACTTCCGTTATTTTTTTAATTTAATTTAATTAACATCAGTTTAATTTCTTTTTTCATTTTAATTTTTGCCATAATTTGCACTATAATTTTTATATTTATTATAATTCAAATTTTTAAAATTTTTTTCGTTACAATTTCTACCATAACTTTAGTTACAATTTTAATGAACAGAAAATTAAAATCGAATCGAATTTAACTCTTTTATTTTAGAAAAAATTTTAGTTTCTAGAAAATAATTAGGATTTTACTTTAAATAATGAATATTTTTGTTTATTATAAAGTTTTTTATATTTTCATTTTAATTTTTTCAATAATTTTAACTATAACTTTTGTGTTTATTTTAATTTCATTCAAAATGATTTTAATTCAAAAGACTATAACTAAATTTAGTTTGAATTTTTTCATTTTAATTTTTACCTTTAATTTAATTACAATATTAACGCTTACTTTAATTTCAAATTGTATTTTATTTTAAATTATTATTTTTTTCAGAAAAAATTTTGGTCTTTAATTAATAATTGGGATTCAAATTTAAGTGCTAAATAATTTTTTTTATTTTATTTTTGTTTTTCACTTTAATTTTTATTATAATGTTAATTTTAGATCAAATGTTAATGAAAACCTAATTCTAATTTTTGTAAAATTTATTTCATTTCTAATTTTTTATTAAATTTAAATTCAACATGAATTTAGTTTTCGTATCTGTCGAAATTTTAATTATAATTTCAATTAGTGTTAATTCCAATTTGTTCATTAATTTCAGCGATAATTTTCAATTTTTTTTTTTACAATTTTACTTTTAAAATTTTATTTTAGTCTCAACTATACAAATTTTTTATTTTTTAATTCTTATATTAATAATTTGGATTTTTATTTTTTTTATTCCAAATTTCTACTTTTATTTTTATTAAATTTTTGGCTTTATATATTTTTTTTAATAATAGTAATATTAAATATATTTATTTTAGTTGTAATCATAATTTCAAACTAATTTAATTTTTTATTTTAATTTTAATACAAAAGATTTTAATTTTCTTTACAATAAAAGTTATTTAATATATTTCTTTTAATTTGATACTTCTGTTTGTTTTCTTTGTTATTTTTTACCATAAAGTGGGAAAATTATTTTAATTGCGTATACGCAGAAGGCTTTTAATATATGGTCAATAAATAAGGAAAGAACTTATTTCAAAGATAATTAATGCGTACAAATTTTTAAAGTAATTGAACATAAAAATATGTATCTCTTGCACACAGTTTTAAGAAATATATATTTTTGTTGATTTTTTCGCTTTACAAAATAAGTAAATGTTGTATAATTAATAAAAATTAAAAAAAAAAAACAGAAAATTAACTTCCTAAACAACGAATACCCTATGCTCTTTGTATGCATGCGTGGTTATGTCTTCTGTGTTTGTTTGTGTGAAATTTCTGTTTTTAGTAATTTGTTGGAAAGCAATTGCAACTATATTTCTATCCAACAACTCAGCAACACAATCATTCTCACCATCGCTTTTGCTGTCAACTGTTGTTGTCATTGTCACCGCCATCGTGACACTGACTGTCAGCAGCATCGTTAGACGTTGACGGCACATCAGTCACCTTACGCATACATACATGCAGTTGCCAACGCTAGTTGTAGAATGTTTGCTCACCTTAGTGTACATAAGTTAAAAGCAAACACCTTTGTCTCACCGGCAAATTACATAGAAATAGTTGAATGTGTGCACTCTCACAAACGTACTTACACTGTATTGCGCACAATCGTACATACGTACATAAAAATCTCCCACTGCCAATGAATGGTTCATGCTTTTCTATGCTGTTTGTCGCTTCGTTTGTCTGCAAAAATTTTAATTTTTAATTTTTTTGTTTCCGTAGTTCTTGATGTTGTTGTTGTTGAATACGAATTGCTTTCGTATCGTTCAAATAATTTGTAAAATGCCCCAAATATAAGGAAGAAAAAAATTGTAAGAAAGTTACAATGAATCCAAAAAGGCATATATGTGCATATGGTAAACAGATATTTTTTATAAACATTTGTTTGTTACTGTTTTTTTTTTTTGTTTAGTTCGTTGCTAAATATATGGTATTTAGCAACCACAACAATTTGACAAACTGGCAGACTCTATATAAACACTTGAAAAAAATGATAATTGAGGAGTAAAATTAATCGGAAAATAGTCAAGTCTTCCATTTGTTCATCTGCGATTTCTCTCATCTCCAAGTTGCTTATTAAAGAGATTGTTTAAATTTTAATGAAAATACACTTTTATTAAAAGAACATATTTCAAGCGTAAGTGAAGAAATTTTCTACACCGTATTTCATTTACCTTTAATTTTTATCATTACAAACATATATTTTGATTAGGGACCAAAAAAAGTGTTAAATATTTGATTGCTATTTTATTTTTGATAAACAAATTTTTATTTTAACTTTAATTCGGTGTTAAAAAAATTTTTCGAAAATCATAACTTATGACTTGCCACAATTTGGGGCATCGCAGTATCATTTTTGGCTTTGCTTGTCGAGCAAGTCCTCTATGGCTGCAAAGACGTCTCCACACAACAAATAGTGCAACGGTTTCAAATCGATTGACAGCTCCGCTTTCGTTAAGTTCAACTCCTTGATAAGAAAGAAAATTAAATAATCTAAAAGGCTTCCAACCGATAGATATCCTCATGCAAAATCTTTCCAAAAAATGCGTGAAGTTTTTAATTTCTGAGTCAAGCTGATCTTTACGGCTGCTCGAGCAAAATTTAAACCCCAGCAGCAATATTCTCCTCTAAATATACGTCAGTAATTCCTTTTGGCCGATCATGATCAAGTTTGACGAGCTCATTTTTCATATTGATCCAAAAATTGCCTGCAGCTGCAATTGTAGACACACGAGAACGAAGTCAGTTGGGGTTGCACTACTATATGTGAAGAGGCGATAAAAACACTATCCGATAAAAAAAAGTTTACATTTACTGGGGGCAAGGTCAAACGAGAAATGAAGACAGTGAGATAGCTGACAAACCGGCAGGAACAAGGCGTAATAATGAACCCACCAGTTTTATTCTGGGAAGTGAAGCAAAGGCAAGAAGTCTATGGGCTATGTGCAAAACTTACAAAGTTTTTACTAGCGATTAAGAGGTCGCATTCCAGACTACTGATAGGATTGTTAACTGGACATTGCCTTTGTGTGGAGGCAATGGAGCAAGTAATCTGTCAGTGCCCATCATTCGGCAGATATTAGCTGATACAATTGGGGCCAAAAGGACTACTTCAAATTGGGAAAACGACAGTAATGCTCTTCACACCAGAGATACAATAAAGAAAGTAGCAGTGTAGCTTGGTTGTTTGTCGTCTGTCTGGCAACACTATGGGCGTAATATTGTCTAAGTGAGATGCATCAGCCAGTTTAACCTAACTTAACCTTTTCATTTCATAAGGCGGAAATCTTGTGCTGAATATTTTGATAAAGCCTCAATGTTATCGGAGATGCCAGGTCTCACATAAGCCGTAGTTCAATAGTAAACGGAAGATCTGCCGTTTATAGTTTTAAAGATTGGTCTGAGTAGGTAGGATTCGAGCCAACTGAAATATTGTAAACTGTAGTTAATTGTTAAACTTGATATCAGTTTCATTTAAGGTTTATTTTCGTATATAAAAAAGGTATTTTTTTCACTATTAAAAATATTATTTTCGCAAAATTTATGAAGAAAGTTTTGGGGCATTTCACATTTTTGATGAAATTTCTTCCTGAGAATGACAGTGTTTTTTTTTTTAAATTTCTCAATTGTAAATCACTTCTTATGGAGTTATAATAATAATTTTGTACTTCATAGCCACAAAGTGCTTATAGAATTAAGTAATTTAACAAAGTCAGGCAATGGAGTATATAATATTAACTGAACTCACTCTTTGTTGAAAAAAATCATAGCGATGTCAATACTTTTGAAAACAATTAGTTTTATAAAAAAAAATGAAATTATTGTTTATTTGCTACATTTTGCATGCAGTTCAAGTAGAAGATTAAAAGTAGCCTTAATTATCATTCACTGTCATTATAAATTTTCACTTAAATAATCTAAACGTAGGTTCAATGCCTGAGTGCGCCTCAACAAAGCACACTTTTTATCATTGTTTTTCTTTTTTTTTTTATTTCACTAATTTTTGAGTGCACTAAATTTGCGTTGTTTATATTCTATTTTTTTGTTGTCATCTTTTTCGCTATGTTTATATATTTAGCACTTTTCTGCGCACCTGCATTTGCACTGCAACATAACAACAACGGCAACGAAAGCAAAATGGATTTTGTGACATAATGAATAATATCAATATCTACGCATATATATGCACAAAATATTTTCACTATATACACACACACTTGTATATTTTGTAGTTTAAGCACATTTTTGTCATTAAACACTTTTTGGTAATCAAAAAGAAAAAAAAAAGAAAAAGAAAATCATTTTCAATATCATCATTGTAATAAAACTTGATTGAATTTCCTTCTTATGCACTTCACTGTAAAAAGTACTTAAGCGCACCAACCTGCACTGCTCTTTGTCTTTCCTTCTCACTTCTTTCTTGCAGATAGATTAATATTCTTTCCGGATGGCGCCATACCAAAATTTAAACAAAAACAAAAGCAACAACACAATCGCACCAGCGCATCATCATCATCATCAGCAACATCGCCATCGTCATCATTCTCATCATCAACCGCCGTCAATACCACCGGTCAACAACAGCTATCGAATAACATCTCGCCGGATGAGGAGGAGGAGGACGACTATGATGATCGCATACGCGCTGAAATCTATTCAAATTATCCACATTATCTCCACCCACCATCGTGGGGTCTGAACAATCCGTTAGTGTTGGCCTCACACTCACCACACACCTATGACGATGAAGACGAATCACTACTTGAGGTGGGCGGAGAGGATACAGCGACGAGAAGCCGTACACAGAAGGCGGAGCAAAGGCAACAACACTGGCAGCGGCAACAAATGGCACAGAATGTGGAGAAGAATGGACGTAATGCGGAGAGTGTTGGCGATGGCGTTGGTGATGATGTTGTGGTATTGGTGGACACTGCCAACACTGGCCGCCACTTTGCCGGTGGTGTTGGTGTTGGTGGTTATGGTTTCGGTTCCGCTGGTGCGCTTGATGAGTCTATAACTGAGCACAGTGGTGGCAAGAGCGGCAGTAACAGTAATAATATACTCATCGACAATAGCAACAATCATCGCACTCACCAAATGCACGAATATTTTGATGGTTTCACTTATGCCACCTCACCTGCAACGATATCTGCACCAGAGTCTGCACTTCCTGCACCACCGACACATCTGCACCATAATAAGAAGCATCAAAAAATGTCTATGTATGTGAGCTAGCACAAGCACTAACTGTATATACATATATTCTTATACATTTTTTTAGAAAATGCATATGTATAAGTAATGTTTGCCAAAAATATGCAACCACAATCACAAACACCTATACACTTACACACTCTGCACCACAACTACATACAGGCGTACTAACAGCACTTAAGCCAGGCACCAACCGACCTTTGCATTTGAAGGTATATGTACGTGTATATCCATGCATTCATGTATGTATGTATGTTTGTATAAGTAATGGTAAATGTCGAGACATTAAAATTCTATGAAATTTTAAAGTTGCCATCGTCAAATTTAATTATTCAAATGGCAAAGTGTTTAAGTTTGTAGTGGAAATATTTAAAGTTCAATGCAAACAATGAGAGTCTAGGGCATTGGGTACTCTAACTTTGAGCAAGGCAATGCGAAGGAGCATAAGAATGCTCACTTTGATCGAGTAGAAAGTTTAATTTTGGAGAAAATATTTCAAAGTATTTGATATTCATGGTTAAACAAATATAAATCTCTTCTAATGTTTGCCAGTTCATACATATAAAACTATATTTAAAGCACTAAATGTACGAGTAGAATAAGAAATTGGTATAAATGTTTTCTTCTGGAGTTTTCGAAATTTTTCCTCCATATACCATTCATGCACTAAGGAATTTTTTCCTAAGTATGCATACGAAGACGGTTCTTATCGATAATACAAGAGCTCCCAATAAATGAGAAGATTCTTAAAAAAATGCTTTTATTTATTGCGTAAATGAAACATTAACATTTTATATTGTATATTTTATATTGTATAAATATGTTTTTTTAGAGTACCATTCTGTTGTAGACACCGGTTTTCTTGAATAATTAGAGTAGCAAATATTAACATTTTATACCTTTCGAAAATCATCAGCATCATCAAATAGTTCACGAAGTTTATCCAATCACAAAGTTTCAATTAGAATCCACCTCGATTATTTTATAAATTTCAGTAAATAATATAATTTGATGTTTGCTATCGCAGCCAAGTCTTCGAGGAAAGTTTTGCCCCAGGTATGGCAGTGGCATAAAAAATAAGAGACCAATTTCTTTCCCCTCATTCTTGCAACAGAAACCTTATCTTCGCTGGACGTCGTCTTATCCACGGCATGATAGAAACTCTATATCCTAAGAAAGTATATTTCGCGTGACCTTTTCAGATTATATTCTAACCGAATTTTGTCTAGATGTTCTGCAAGTAGTTGTGTGATTCTATCTTAATTCGGCCTACTCATAAACTAATTCTTTTATTAGCAATTTTCATGTAGCATCATGGGCATCGTAATGCGGTATTTGCTGGGAGGAATCTGCTTAATTGCACCTAAGTTCGTCTACTTTACAATTTAATGGAACCCAAATGAGCGATAATCTTTTCTGTTTGGCAATCTCCTGTGAGATGGTTGACAGCCCAGTACAATTTTTGAATTTATTCTAAGCGAGACAAGTGACTCATTTGTTATCTGACTATTTGTGTATAATTTCTAGCGCTGTAGTCTAGTAACTTAACAACTTGTCATCCTCCCATACCCTGTTGGTCTCACAGTATATGTATAGATCCTGCAGTAAATCTTAACTTAACTTTTTATTCTCAGTTAAGGTTAATTTTTTGTGAAACAAGAAATGTATAGATAGGAATCGAAAGTATATATTAAGTGTGTTTTAAAGATAAGATGAATTTTTATCCTATGTATTCATCAATTTACATTTATTCTCCTCACTTGCGGCACTGTTTGCTAATATCTTTGAAGTATTCTGGTATAATCTTCAGCTTTCGCAGTGATCCAGTTCTTATCTACTTAAGCTCTTACGTTGGGAGCAAGAAGGGTGCACATTTTCTTATTAAAAGTACTCTTACTATAAGTTACTTCAAATACTGGAAGTATTTTTGAGCAATTTGAAAATTTACTAAATTTTTAATACGTCTTATAATTCAATTAAAAAGTTATTTAAAAGCTCAGTTAATCAAAGACTAACTGCTGGAGTTAACAAAGTATACATGTACATGTCCGTTTGATTTCAAAAAGTTTCTACAGTTTTCTTTAACTAAATTTAACTCAAATTGAAACAAGATTTTAGACATAGAGATATATAGAAACACACATTTCACATTTCCTTTGCATTATTTATTGTCAATAAATAAGGTAATATTATGATATTATTTGCTCTGACGCTGAGTGAGGTATGTTAGAAAAGAATACAGTCAAAAATAAGTTAGAGGCGTAAACCTTGTCCCGCATCTGTAAGTTTTGTGAACCTAGCGTGTCGAGTCCTAATTTTTCTTTCTTCAAAACGATTATATTTCGAAATAGAATCTGCTAAGGGTTAAATATCTTACTATTATGTCTACGCGAATCTACTCCGCTGCCAAATTTTTCTGCCGAAAAGTATGCTATGAATTTCAATTGAGTTGTAAAAAGTTAAATATCTTCTCGAAAGTTGCCTACATTTTGGCGCATTTAAATTTTCTATGTGAAATACATTTTAATTAATATATGAAAAGAACTATTTGCTTTGCCGATTGTAAAGTTTTATTAAAATTTCATAGAATTTTCCTTTGCCACACTTAGTTTTTTGCAAAGTCTCACAATTTCATCTTACACATACACACTGAGCTGCACTTCATTAACACTAAGTACGAAATTAGTCTGCAAATTTGTATATTTTATTTTAATTTTAATCTCTTTTTTATATTATGCTATGCCCTGTATATTTCTCTCACCTTTTTGCACATAAACTAAATGAAAAAAAAAACAAAAAATGGTGAAAAAATCCATTTGAAAAAACTAGTTCAAGCACAAATTCGCACAAAAGTATACTACATCTTAGCGACGATATAACCACCGGCCGTGATAAACTAACCCACCGTTCGCGCACCTACAAAGGTGATAGCATGGATGAGAGAGGTAAGTGTGCTATATACAATACGAGTAGATGATTAAGTTTATGCGAGTATATTATATATAAAAACATTTATATAAAATGTGCTGAAAAAATATATACTTCCCTGTGATTGGAAGTAAGGCGAGAGAGCGAACTTAGGTAAAAAGGTGAATGTTGGAAAGGTTAAGATGTAAGCAGGAAAACCGTTAATTTAAATTGATTTATATTTTTCGAGTGCTAATTTTTTAACCAACAGTTATTTTGTTTTTTTTTTTCAAAAATTTTAAATTATATTAAAAACATCTGTTAAAAAAAAAAACAAAAATATTTACAAACGTGTTCTGGTAAAATAGCTTATATAAAATTCGTAAAATCATTTTTGTTTGTTTGTTATTTCTTAGATATAGAAATATATGTATTAAAGCAATATTTGCGTTTGTTTCTGACCAAAAATTTTTCAAAAACGCATTTATTATTATATAAAAACGCAAATTTATTTTTATTAATTTTCCTAAATGTATCTAAACATAATCGAAAAATTTCATATGTGAATATATTTAATTTTTCTCAAAAAAAAATTCGTCTAAAAAAGTATTCAGCGAAATTTTCCTATTTATCGCTGCTCTTTAGTGATTTCTAGGAAAGGATCATATTATACTAGGCTTTTTATAATTCCATTGAAATTCCAAAGCATATATATACATATGAAGCATGAATAGTTTGTTAATGAAAACATGCAGTACAAACAACAAAATTTAGCAATGCGATATTGACATTTTTAATGTTTTTTTCTTTTTGTTGCTGTCAATAATTTCTGAACCAAATTTATGTACAAACTTTCCATATGCTCATACACGTGTGTATGGATATTGAGCTTATCTGCAAACTAATATGCATTTTAAGCATATGCCACAGGAAGTACATTCTAGCGCAGCGATCCATGCACACACACACACACACGCACATACGCTCACAGAGTACAATCACAATTTTACAATAATCGCAGTGACCTATAGGTCTGCAGTGCCCATATACTCGCTCACTAATTCTGCTGAAGAATTCATCGCTCTTCATAATTTCCACTGCATTAAGCTCGGTTGCCCAGAGCTTGGATTTTGGTTTGGCTCTAACGAATGCCGTACCTCAGTCTGCTGATATTGCATCTTTAATTTTACATTGTATATCAATAGCCTTTCGCCAATGATTCATTTGTAGTTTGAAAAACAATAAATCACGCAGTGATGATGCTCACAACGATAATGAAGTCAGCACATATTTTAGATTGACGCTGGCGCTGGCGCTGGAGCTGGAGCTGGAGCAGCAGCATTTGCAACATTCATGAGCATTCATGGTTTTGCATGTTTTTGTATTATGTACAGTCGAAATTTATTGCACGCATACAATGCATTGTGTTTATTTGGCTGAATTCTGGGAAGTTGTTGTAATTTCCATAGGAATATAATGATAATTTATTGCATTTTTGAGCGTTGATTTTTGAAATTTGTACACTTCAAAATTTTGTTTCATTATGACTTGATGCAAGTAAAAAGATCAAATTCTATTGGATGAGTGCATAAGTTCGTGCCCGATTCCTCTGAATGCCGTACGAATCGTTTGAGAGTGGCGCTCGTGAAAGAAATATATACATATTATATATCGTTGGAAAGGTGACAGTCCGTAAATCAAGCATAAAATAACTTCATTTTGATTTGAGTTGCTTAGTGAAAAGACGCATGGAAGATGAACAACGAAAAAGATCATATGGGTCATATTATGTTATACGAATTCCGCAAAGGAAAAACAGTGGGCGCTGCAACTAAAGATATTCGCGAAGTTTATTTGGACCGTGCTCCAGCACTCCGCACAGTAAAGAAATGGTTCGCGAAATTTCGTTCTGGAGATTTTAACCTCGAAGATCAACCTCGCAGTGGACGGCCTTCTGAGCTTGATGACGATGTTCTAAGGACTTTAGTTGCGAATAACTCACGTATTTCGACGGAAGAGGTTGCCAGTGAATTGAACGTCAACAAATCAGCTGCGTTTCGTCGTTTAAAAAAGGTTGGGTACACTTTGAAGCTCGATACATGGGTGCCACATCAGTTGAGTGAAGAGAACAAAGTGGACCGTATGTCAACAGCAATTTCTTTGCTTCGACGGATCAAAAACGAACCTTTTTTGGATCGGCTCGTGGCTGGTGATGAAAAATGGGTCCTGTACAACAATGTTCAACGCAAAAGAACATGGAAACAGGCACACGAAGGGGCGGAACCGATGTCGAAAGGTGGATTGCATCCGATGAAGGTACTGCTGTGCATTTGGTGGGATATCCGAGGCGTGATCTATTTTGAGCTCTTGCCAGCTGGAGAAACGATCACTTCCAACAAGTATTGTCAGCAATTGGTCGAATTGAAGAAAGCAATTGATGAAAAACGTCCGATTTTGGCCAACCGCAAAGGAGTTCTTTTCCATCATGACAACGCCAGGCCACATGTTGCAAAACCGACCCTGGCCAAACTGAAGGAGATGAATTGAGAAATCATGCCGCATCCCCCATATTCACCCGACATTGCAGCTTCTGATTATCATTTGTTTCGATCGCTGCAGAACAATTTGAATGGAAAAAAAATTAAAAATGTGGAAGACGTCAAAAACCACCTTGACACCTTTTTCAACGAGAAACCGCGCGATTTCTATGAATCATGCATCCGTAAATTGGTTGAATGTTGGGAGTGGATTGCCGAACATGATGGCGAATACATAATTGATTAATAAAAGCGCTTTCTTCAAAAAATTTCAATTTAAGTTTGCACTTGAAATCGGGCACGAACTTATGCACTCATCCAATATTTCACTTCTGCTTTCATATTGAGTTTGAAATATTGTTAACTTTGCATAAAATACATAAGATTTTGTTAGTATTGAAATGCATTTTTTTTAACTATATTCATATCAGTATATGAATTGTCCTAGGAGCTAATTTTTCAGAGGCAAATAAGGCAAAATATTTGAAAATAAAATTAAAAAAATTCTGGGACACTTGAACGGGGAAAAGCATAGGATTTTTCAGTAACAATGCTTGGGTGAAAATGAGCTTCATTACATAGGATTATTATCTTATGTGTAATGTTTTTTTGTAATTGCAAATAAATACTTTGGAAGTTAGGCTTATGGAAGTACTCTTTAGAAAAAGTAAAGAATTAGTTCTGATCACTTCGATCAGTGACCAGATTTGTCTGGACACGTTGTGCGTGGTGTCGCACCGTCATCTGCTGTTGGTCGCTGTGGTGAAAGTTAAACTTAACGGATACTTTGTCGAAAAAAGAGGTGTGTCCACGTCATGTCCAAAGTTTGCCGGGACTCTAAAAGACTCTAAAAGTAATAGAAAAATATCCAAATTGAATATTTTATAAGTGACAAGATCAAACAATTCTGAGCAAACACGTTTAGTGTCAAAAATTTCAAAGCGAAACTACCTTTTAGAATTTTTGTGTCATGAGAAATATATACATTTATTAAATTAAAACTACGATATTGGGAATCAGCATATTATGTTCTAAGGACAACATAGCATTACTCAAGTTACCTAAATAGTTTTAGGTGTCATTCACACCTTTTTAAAAGTTTTTCGTATATTAACCAGATATCCAACTAAAAATATGATATTTTCAAATATATCAATCACTCGCCATTTTTACGGAAACAACAATCACTTCTTTACCTTGCACCAAAACAACGTCTAATGCGAAATTTTATCAAACTTCATCAAGTAATTTCACAGTAAATCGCACACAAACAACCATAGATTAAATTGTACTATACAAATTTTTCCCCTTTTTTTGAAAAAATCTTTTCAAACGGTTTCTAGGCCAGTATTGATTGTGTGCTTAATGGGGCTGGTAAATAATCATCTACTATGAGCTGCTCCCTTACGACGAAACTTTTAATTCATCCGTCTGAAGGAATTAATCGGCCAGAAGTGCTCAGTTTTGCTCATCAGGAGGGGAATTGTGTTTCCTCAGGACAAAGCCGGAGCCCACACATCGACATCAGAAACTCCGAGAGCATGGTTGGGAAGTTTCTAACCAAAGTGATTTGGCTGCTGAAGAATTGGCCTCAAGAGAAGCCTGTCCAAGTTTTTTGCAAATATTCGTATGAACCAAGGTTTCCATGAGAGAAGCAATGACAAAAAGTTATGGATCAAAACAGTGTATATTGGGCATAAATCAGAGAATTCTAATTATGGTAAATAAAGCATTCAAGCAAAAATAATGGATAACTTTTTACTTGACCATATATAAAGAAATGTAGCACTTGTTTTAAATGTAAGAGTTAAGAGAAACAATTTTTTTTCTCACAACACATTTCTGTAAATATTAGAAAATAATTCTGATATCACAACCAATCCCCATTTGTGTCATATGCACCACTTTGCATTTCCCAACAAATCCAACTCTAAATGAACGCAAATATTATTTTAGTTTAAATTATGAATAAATAGAATAAAATTTAAATGACCTTTGAGACCAGCCATTTATTAAACAAATACAAAAACATCAGCTGCGTACAAATTCTGAATATTCCGCATATATGTATCATGTATGCCGCATGTCATTATTATTATTATTATTGTTTGCGATTTTCAAATAATAAACTGCCGCTGTAAAAAAAAATATTTTGAATGAAATAAATTCGGTATATGGCAACCGGTATAAGGAGCACTAACACCACAATCCCAATACAACGAAATGAATATTTAAATGGATATGTTTATTGTCGTATGTGATTGCGTGTCTTCTCAAGAGCTTATGCTTCTAAAAACTGTTCAAATACAACAAATAGCAAAAGTGCGATTAGCATAACTGTAAATTGAGATAAATATATATGTGATATATTTTGAGCTCCTAATTTGACTACGTATAACCACTGAAGGCAATTCCGGCCGAGCTCCTTCTCCAATCTATGGACCGCTCAAAGAATTTAATTAAATCATTTTCTATAATTTTGGTTGTTGGTCGAACCAGGACACGAACTCTGGTCTGCAGAATGGCGGTACGTAAAGCTAACCACTCGAGAATTTGCGGCAGCCTTTGAATAACCGAAAGGAAAATTAACAATTTAATAAATCCAAACAAATCACCCAAGCGCCTAGTATATTATGACAGCAAATGACTGGCCGTACAGTTCAGCGTGCCAGTGTGGTGTTTATGCAAATATTACTCAACAAAATAGATCCACGCATACTTCTTTAAAATCAATAAAATGCACTTTAGTCTCATTCTCGTCCCAAATAAGCAAGAAACGTGTATTTTCAACACAACTTTGGCCAAAAGCATGGCATTTCCTAAATTTCGGTTCGAAATGTAGTAGTCTCGTTTCATAATGAACTACTACTTGCTAATTTGATTTTTCACTAAATTAGGGATATTGGAAAAAAGAAATGGGAAAAAAATCCTTTTGATTAAAATATAAAAAAATTTCAATCTTATGCTTCTAAATTATTAAAAGAAGAACAGGTCTTCAAACAACATTATAAAATTTGATTTTAAAACAAATTAAATGAAAGAGGAAAACATTTAAAACTATATATTATGAATAGTTTCTTCTGATCAACTTAAAAATTGACTGCTGGGATATTTGCAATTTTTTCATTTTCATTTGAGAATTTGTTTATGATCATAGTCATGTGCTATTGTTAAAACAAGCGCTTAAGCATGTCTATTTATGTAAGTATATATAAAGCGTTGTGCAAACAAATGTCTGTATGTACGTGTACTCGTACGTATGTTAGTTTTATATGTTGTCACATTAAACATACTCGTATCCTCGTTTGTTCCTGTGGCACTTCAATAGATCTGTTGATACAGCTCAAATGTAAACATTAACTCATGGCAATATACACGTTCATACAGACATGCATATCCACATTGAAAATATTTATAAAAGTATATAGTATGAGCAATTATTTATATTTCAATAATGTAGGCTCTTTAAATATGTATTTTTTCTTTTTTTTTGTTTGTTAAAATTCCCTCACCATTTCCTTTGTTACTTGGCTTGTGTGCGGTTTCCCTGCGGCGTCGTAATGTCGAAATTATTGTACAATTTAAAATTTATTTCCATAATTTATGGGTTAACGCAAATGCGCTTACAATGCGTAGACATCCACTGATATACACATGCATATATACATACCCGTACATAAAAAATATGTAGTTGTTGTGAACTTTTAGTGAAAATTTTAAATTTTCAGCTTTATTAAAAATTCTCGGAAAATGATATCTTCAGACTTGGTATTAAAAATGTCC
The DNA here is from genome assembly GCA_037013455.1 of Ceratitis rosa. Lineage (NCBI taxonomy): Eukaryota > Metazoa > Arthropoda > Insecta > Diptera > Tephritidae > Ceratitis > Ceratitis rosa. The sequence continues at coordinate 34,299,959 of JAWMAG010000006.1, read as the reverse complement.
ACAAGCAGAAGAACCTGATTAAAATAGAACTGGGTAAGCGAGAAAATTCTACAAGTCCCCGACTTTACATGCTTATTACTTTGGTATTGGAAAAAAAGCAAATATTAATAAGCGAAAATCGCTTTATTGTTTCTCAAAATATTCTTCATTAAGATCTATTTACTTACCTCTGCATTAGTTTGAATCTAATTGAGGTAATTCAAACTTTACGATTGCCAGATTGCAACACTAGGGTTGCCGAATCCTGAAAAATGAAATGCAACCCTCGTACGAACACAAAACATCTATAAATAAATAAAAAAAAATTTATATGAGGGACAGTCGTTTTTTTCGCTGAGATCTCTTCTTGCCTAGAGGTACAGGCACAATTTAACCTTGGCAGGGTATAATTTATTCTTTACCTTTCAGAAACGCGATGTGATTTTGTTTTCTTTCTAGTTCAAAGAAATTATTTTCAACTGTCTTAGCGAATTTGTGAAAATTGGGTACAGATAATGTCCAAACGAAATGCAAACGTAACGTGGAGTCGTTAAACTTATCACTCTCATGAATCGTACATATCTCGGTCCCTTGAACTCTCTTTCAACCAGGTTTCACTGTACTAACTTCTTGGGCCAAAAATCAATTAGTTAAATATTTTATTAAAAGGTTGCATGAGTTTATCCGGGGGAAAACAGGTAATTTTTCAACAATTTTTTTTGGAATAAAAATTAAATTTTGCTTTTAAACTATTTACGATTTCTGAAATTTTCAAAGAAAAACATTCATAGCTTCGCCATTGAGACATCGCTGACAATGGAACTTATGGCGGCATTCTTTGTTTGAGTTGCCATTATTTTTAACATTTTTCTTTTAACTCTGTTCCTACTCACTAAATCAATAAAACGCTTCGCCAATTAAAAAACAAAGAAGTCTGAAAGAGTTATTGGCTTGTGGCGGATATGCCCTCCCACACGATAACCGAATTATTACTCCCGCAACACGCTACTTTCATTACATTGATGGCGCTTTCCGCTTTGTTGTGGTTAATTGTGGGCTTTCTTTAATTATCCCTGAAATTCGTTTTATTGCAAATACCATTGTACGCAATAAAAATTTAATAACATGGCATAAAATTTTAAAAATTTTTACGCCTTCATTGCCATTGAAGTGAAAACAAATAAGTCGATATTGAAAAATAATACACAAACAAATACGAATGCTGGATTAATTCTTTGTATAGTGCCCCTTTCAATATCCAACATTTAATATTCTATCAGAAATAATATTAAATCATACAACTTTTTCGCTTATGTGGAGCCCCACGTCGTATACGTAACCAAAATAGAGATCCGAAAATTTTGGAGCATATCCCAAACCTATACCTATTGAATCATAGCACACATCTATATATTTTTGGTTAAAATATTATTTAGAAAAAAATTATTTTGAAACCATTTTATAAACAAACAAAAATATAGTTGATGAAAAACCAATAATACTGCTAAGGCATAGCAATAAAATAAAAATACAAAAAAACCTAAGAAAACTACAACAAGCTTAAATTCCAGTTAAACGTAGGATTCGTAGACTGAAAAATGTGCTAAATATAAAAATAATATACGTATGTATATGTGTAATATATTTAAAGTAATTTTCTTTGATCCCGTTTAATAATGGAACACTGCACATTTTCGATTCTGTGGCTCTGTTTATGGCTGTTAGATAACATAATTGGAGAAGTTAAAGCTCAAATAGTCATAGTTCAAAAAAACATTTTTGCAAATTGAGAAAATTTAAGTAACATAAAATTTTGCGAACCTAAAATTTTGTGATAGACTTGTATGAAATGGAGCAATAAAAAAAAAAAAAATTTTGAAAAAGTGCTTAACATAAATTTTACAAATCCCAAAATTTTATTATATATCCCTTAAAATGTCTATAAGCAATAAAATATGTGAACATAAAATATGGCTTAACATAAAATGATGCTTAGCATAAAATTTCGCCAAACAAATAACTTGTTAAAACACAATACTATGTTAAATATAAATAGCTTAGAAACAAAAAAAATTCCAAACATAAAATGTGGTTTAACATAAAATTTTACCAAATATTACATTTACATGCATAAAGAAATTTACAGCTAAAAATTTGGCTAAAAATATTGCAACGGTTTTCCTCGATGATTTCCCAAAACCTACGAGTTCGTTCACTGTATTGTGAAATAAAAGTCCAAAAGTTTATTTTCAGTTTCTTTATTGTTAATACGCAGCTCACTCTATTTAACACTACATATGTGTTGTCATTACTAAGTACTATACTCAATTAAATATGCTGTGGTGTTGGCTACGGCTCTTATATACCTAACTGTTTACCGCATCTATCTCTAAAAGTTTCTTCTCTAATTGTTCTCGAAAAAATTTCTTCCCTAATTGTTCTCGATAACGAAAATTAATACACGAGCTCTAGAATATAATTTAATTATTGGCTTCACTTTCTTACCTCACACTAGTTGTTGGTATTTCCACACAATATGTTCAATATTGCTACACTCGAAATTTTGTTTAACATGAAATGTATGTAATCGTATGTGAATATTTTAAGTATATACTTGTTTTTGAATTCAAATAAATAAATAAATAAATATAATTCAACTTTCAACGCTAAACAAAGTCTGCTAACAATTACTTATATCCCACAAACTTTAGCTAACTCTACTTCTACCATTCATTCAATCGCACACCAAAGTGTAAATAACGAATATTTGTGCTCACTTTCTTATAACCGCACTTTTAACTAATTCTAGTTTTTCAGTGTTTCAAAAGCTGGCATTAAGTGCAGACAAATCCAATTTTCAACTGATACTCGTAAACTGACTCACTTACTTCGTGTTGTATAAATATTTTCTTAGAAAATAAACCAACAAAATAACAGCACACACATACATACAAAACATTTATCTATTAAATTAGGTGTAGTAAAAAGAAATCAATTATTTTTGTATGAATTTGAATGGTTGAATTCTTTTCGAATCCAGCCTTATTCAAATGATTCCAAACGGTTTTTTGTGAAATCTTTAGCTCATAGGCAATCGAAACAGTGCTAACATGACGGTCGGACTCGACAATGTACATGAATTTATCGATATTTTCGACAATCAATCCACTTCGTAAAGCATCTTTTACATCAAAATTACCATTATGCATGATTTACTGCAATGGAATCAGGACCTTAAATGCTATTCGCATTTTCAACCGCGTTGCTTGCGTTTCTGTTCTTATCGAAGAAAAACTGTAAACTATAGCGTATTTTCTTTTTGCTAGTGTCCATCTTTGACACACGCTCAAACAAAACTGAATCAATAAATCACATAGCTGTCAGAAAAGTTTTTTTGTGGTACGAAATGTCATCTTTCTAATGCCATCTAGCGGAGTCCGGACTTATACAACGCGAGAAACAGATAAATAACGCCATCTATTGGAAAAATAATGGATCTCTTTTTACTACACCTAATATACCTATGTACTCGTTTGTACTGAAACTGACATCTAAATGCTCGCTATAAACTTAGATACGATTACACACACTAACTAAGCGCACTACTGGCAAACAGTTGAGGCATTACAGCAATGCTGCTGACCTATTAGGGATTTGTTTTTGTACGAGATACAGTTGTACAACAACGTAGTCAATTGACGATTCCATTGCATTCGAGCAGAAGTAGTAAATAGTTGAGCTGAGATATACAAGCTTAAATAAGCTTTGAGCAGCGATGACAAGCAGTAAAGGAGTTTTGGTTGTATAAGTGTGTGTGTGTGTGTGTGTGTGTGAGTATACGTTTGAGGTCGACGCTTCGTTTGTTTGCAATGACAAGCAACGTATCGTGCTTATCCTACTCAATGGTGGCCACAAGTGGCGCGCAGATAAGCAAACAAACGTGCTGGCAAGATAGTGGCGATGGTGAGCGGGAGGAAAGGGGTGTGAGGTGCTCTTACTGCACAGCTATCGCCCATCATTAAAATGTGACAGCAAGCGATTGAAAACAGAAGCAGCAGAAAACAGAAGAATAGTGTAGGTATGAACAAGCAAACCAAACAAAACAAAGCGAATAACAGCAAACTTCAATTGTTTATCTTGCCGTGAAGGGTATAATCACACTACCACCACGAAAATTTTGAAAATATTGATTGAGATCTCTGTCGCTGTAGCTTAGTGATAGATAACAGTTGATGTAATGAAAAGAAAATAGTTTAAAAAGACGGCTTACAGATATAAGCTCTTTGGCAGGTGCTTTTGAGTGCGTGTAATTAAGTGCAACAATTAAATATGTGCGAGTGTTCTTAAATACCAGTCAACTACGGAGCGAGAGATTGTGATTAAAAACTTGGAAGTGTGCTTAAAGGACCATTATTGAATATTAAAAAACTTAAATGTGTGTTTAAGATATAAAAAGATTAACTGCTCCATTACTTAAACAATTTCCAATGATACTATCGAAGAACAAAAATAAGAAGAAAATAAAACAGCCAAAAATCGCTTCAGCGGCTACAAAACGCCACAAAAACCTAAGGTTTATGCTAAGCCGCCTCTGAACGGCTGATTGTTTTTTATGAGAAGCTTTATTTCATGTCAAAAAACCCTGCCGAGGGGCGACCGCAATTAGAAAATTTAGATTAATTTTTTATCTAAATTAATTTGTCTATAACTTTGTGGATGTTAGTAAGTACGGCAGTACGCAATACTAACCACTCGGCTACCGCGACCGCCGGTATACGTTTGTATAATACCAAATATATACCATAGTTATCTGATCTGGACCGTTCCGACAAGTTTGGTTGAAATATATCACAAACTGAACGACGAATTTGCATACAAACAGACGGACGTACGGGCATGGACATAGATAAATTAACACTCAACTCATCGTTTGGACCCGGGTGGTATAAAGTTAGATGTATTTACCTCTTTTCCTTCTGGTAGTGTAGTATTTCATGTACATGCAAGATGTTTTGTAATATTAAAATATTATTTGATGCTGGCAATGCCCCTAGAAGTCTGAGAAAAGCTATAGATAAGGACGGCCGGAGACAGAGGAGGTGTTCTATCCTCTCACTCATACCCGCCTACTTACTTTTCTGCATGTGTCATTGTTAGTAAATGTACGACAAAGTATTATTGGCGAGAATCCATCGTGCCTGAGTTCAGTATTTCCGTGAAACTGATTCGGCATTGTAAAGTGACATTAAACATCACTGGCAACTCTATCCAGGGCTTCTGAATAGTCCTCTTCAAACTTTGCAATACCATTCGATGCTTCAGACAAGCGATCCTATGCCGAGCAATTTTCTGAACTTCGAACCTGCCTGCTGGAGCACATCTTTATGGTACTAATCTTTCTCAAAGGTCAAAGGTATCTTGGAATACCTTCAGCAATTTGCTGAAGCAGCAAAAACATCAATATCTAAATAATGTTTGATATAAACTTGAATTTGACTAGAACAACATCTTTGAAATGTTTTTGAGGATTAAATTAAAAATATTAAAACTATATATGTGAGCGGTTATTCCTTCAACCGAGGCTTACTGAAACAGATTTGCTTATAAAGCATCTTCCATTCTAAGTCTTTATTTCTGTGTTCTGTATATTCTAAGTGGTAGCCTAAATTAGTTAAATTTCTCATTAATTTTTCGTAATTTTGATCAGAGTTATAACTGTTATAAGAAATATGTAAAAAAAATAGCAGTAAACAATGTGACAGTGTAAAAATACATTTTTTCACTTTTAAGTAATGATTATTTTAGATTTTCATTTTTTCTCTTTGCCAAATAGCAGTTATTTTCAAAGGAAATATTTTTGGCCCATAAAGTTTATTTTAGATTTTTATTTCTTTACGTTACCTCATAAGAGTTTTCTCAATGACAATTTTTTTCCGTTACCCATTGTAGTACAGTTCATAATTAATTTCATGCACATTTAATTTGCACACTGTGTCAATTACGTTGTCATAAAATTAAATTAATTGATTAAATTTATGTTCCTACGAAAATACAACGCGTTTCCTATAACTCGGAACCAATCTACAGAGTTGTAGGGAGACTATTACTATGTTATATCGGTGCGACAAAGGTTTTTGAAAATCTTCCTTTTTAACAAATGGGTTAAAATAAAACGTAAGTAAGAAAACGTAAACAAATTCCTTTCACTAATACATCTTACAAGCAACGTAAAAAAATAAAAATCTAAAATAAAGGCTATGGGCAAGGAAAAAAAATATTCATGTAAAATAACTCTTATGAAACCACGTAAAATGTATACCTTAAACTAAGGGCAAGGTTTTCGAACACAAAAAAAATAACAGTTATTTTTAGTATCTGATTTTGACAGCTAATAATAAACATTTTAATTTTTAATTTTTTGTATTTAATAACTTTACTGCTGTTTTGCTTAGTTAGCAAAAGCTATAATAGCTGGAAGAAGAATAAGTTATTTTATTTTCCAAATATAAGCTATTTTACCAGCCCACTCATACATAAATACGCGTTTGCGTAATAAATATATATTTTTAAATTAAAAAAAAAAACGAAATGTAAAAATAAAAGTTTAATTTTATTTATTTTTAAATAATGCACAAGATTTTTTTTATTCGTTAATGGTATTTAAAAAAGAAAGCTTTAACAAAATTTAATATATCTCTAAGGGTTTATATGCAAATAAAAAATTTCGCAAAATGCATTTTTTCACCCATATACACGTACTCGCATGTTAAATATTCGGTGTACAGGGTAGGGCGTATGAGCAACATTTTGTGTGGGATAAAAAATCAGCTGAAGCATTCAATATTTTTTAATAAAAACAAAATTAAAATATCATAAAACACACATTGCAAGAAACGTTTTCAGCAAAAATTATTATAAAAAAATTTTGTATGAAATGTTAAAATAATAATCAAATATAGCTTAAGGTCAACACTCAAATTTACATACATATGTACCATATATCAAACATAAAATAATCTTCCAAAACTAAGCAGCAAAGGTGAGTTTTAAACATCACGTACATTACATATGTATATTTTCACTGTAAATCATGATTTTTAAAAGAAATTCTTACTTTTAAATAACACTTAGTTTCATTGATTTTACATTTTCGTGTCTTAAATGCACCTTTAAATTCTTTTTCACCAATTTGCCACTCCTGCACCTACTCAAATAAGTGTTGTACTACTTTTTATTTGAAGGTTTTTTCTTTGGTATTTAAATAAGAAAACGTGATTTAAAAAATAATTTAGACTTTATGTCAAAAAAATCAATATTTAAAAAACTTATAATAGAAATATAACGATTTGTAGCGTAAACTAAACTAGTCACCAAATTAGTAGTAAATAAAAGCAAATTTGCCAGCATATCAGTACAGACACATATGTATTGTAGACGCCAACAGTGTTAAGTAAACGCAAGCTGAAGTAATTTATAACAAGAAAAAAATTCATAATAAAATGAATGCAATTCATTGAGTGCCAAGCATTGCAAAATAAATACAACTTTTGCAACAAACTACCCACAACAGCAATTAGTTAACAAAACAGCAAAGCTTTAATTGCAAAATAAAAAGCAAAAACCGTTAATAACACAGAATAAGCGTTTTTATAAATTGAAAAAAAAAAATATCAAACCAACAACTAAAAACAAACTCAACTTGAACACTTCCTTCCTTCCTTCCTTACATGCAAAATGGCAGTCAGAATAATGGGCATGGACGATAAATTGCATCTGAAAATGTTCGAAGATAATTTGGCGCTCATCGATACGCCACTCATAGCATCAGCGACGAGTACACACTACCCAGGCACCGTGTCCACTTCGTTGCACTCCCTGCACGGCATATTATTGTATCCGTTCAATGTAAGCGACTTCCAGCAGCGACACAACGCGCCAGCCGGACACGACACGAGCGCTTTGGATATCATCGACACGGCCAACACGTACGGGTACGAGCAGAACATTGGACATGGCGGTGGTGGCGGCGTTGGCGGTGGTTCCCAAGGCCATAGTCATGGCGGTGGCGGCGGCGTTTACTATCAAAGTATGTGTAAATGTTTAAATAACTAAAAAAAAAAAAAAATATTGAAACTTATATGTGACGAGCTAAATAAAAAAAGAAAGAGAGAGGAAAACATTTATTTTCTACAACACCAAAAAACACTCAAAAAAGTACGCAGGAATGAGCAGAAACATAATAACACTAGTTGAAAGTAGGGCAGTAAGCGCTTAGAACTTAGCTTGAGAGTCAATTGTTAGTAAATCCGCATTCTTTGTTGTACCTACTAAATGTATGTGTGTACGTGTGGTTACATTTATGTGTGCCTCAGTGCGCGTGTGTATGTATGGCTAGGTAAGTGCTATGGTAGCTGTGAACTGCAAGTACCCACATGTAGTTTTACAAAAGCAGCATAGAAATATAACGGCGCAGTTTTGTAGCGAGAAATTATATATATTTTTATGCAAAGTACAAAGTGTTTTTTTTTTCACAATATTTTTTTCTCATTTTTTAAGAGAAATATATAATTAATTTTTTTTTCAGTTCAAAGTATTCTTAAGTATTTTTTTTTAACTTTTAAATAATTTTTTTTTATAAATACTACGCGTAAATAAAAACCTGGTGTTACCCTCAAACAAAAAATACGCTAAATTTCAATTTATATAATTTCATTTAAAGAAATTTTATTTTTACGCCAATGCTTTTTAAGTGCCAACAATGCCATGACCAACCACAACACGAGGTCCAAGTATTACTCAACAGATCTATATTTGAGTTACGTTGAAAATAACAACTTAGTCATAACAATAAAATCCAACAGCAACAACAACAATAACAATCAATCAAATGTCGACTAACAAAAGAAGATTACACGAAATATTGCAAACAATACAAAAAAAAAAACTGAAAAAATTAGCAAACCAAATATTCAGCGCTTTCTTTTTCTTTAATTTTTGTTTTTGTAATAACTTACATTTTTTTCGCTCAACAAACTTTCAAATTTGTTATAAATTTCGATTGTGATTACGATTTTTTCCTGTTCATAATTAAATCTATTTACATAAACTAAACTAAAAAAAAAGTAATATGAAAACCAAAACAAAAGACAACAACATTTTTGTATTAAATAGTAAAACAAAATTTAAACAAAACTAAAAAAAGTACATTTTTCTCAATTTTCAAATTTTGTTACATAAAAAAATTTCAATTTTTTCCGCACTCTTACAAATTTTTTTATAATACGCACCGTTTTACAGCAACAAAAACCATTAAAATTGCTAAAAAAAAAAACAAAATTTATATACATATTTATATATATATATATAATATAATACTTAATTAACAATATATAAAATAATACAACTTTTTTCAAAATTTCATTCATTGCAACTCTGTTACGTTCATTATTAACTTTCATTCGTGTTCAAAAATTCAAATTTACATATTTGTTACATATAAAACTAAAAAGAAAAAAAAACAACTAAAAGCAAGAGTTTCATGTTTCATACAATTAAAGCAATAACTGTTGCAACAACAAATATTTTTCAAGCAAATTCAAAAACAATTTCAAACTCAATTCAACTCAATTACTTACATACATACATACATACGCAAATACATACACACATTTATTACAGTTGAATATTACTTAGTCAATATTTTTTTTTACTTTTTTCCTTTTCTATACATACATATATACTTATTTATATTTTTTTTTGTGCCTCCATTTGTGTACTATTTACTGAGCTCCTTATTATTATTTTCAACTTCATCTACCGCAGCAGTTTTCAATTCATTCATATGAGTGTACTTACACGTATGTAGCGAATATATATACATATATAAATACGAAGAAAATATATTCGCTGCTATTGGAAATACATACATATACTCCATAACATATATACATATGTACACTTGTTCATACATACATACATAG